>OMNN01028541.1:2696-21526 GCA_900302755.1 Chromis chromis | reverse complement strand
GTCCCCGCGCACCTCAACCTCAGCGCGGCGTGGAGGAACAGCAGCATCCCGCTGGAGGAGGACCAGAGCCGCGACGGAGCTCTGGTGCCCAGCAAGTGCAGCAGGTACAAAGTTGACGACATGCTCGGCTACTCGGACAGAGGCTTGCTGCCCGGCGTGGACGTCAATTTGTCTCATGTGCCCAAAGAGAGCTGCCTGGACGGATGGGAGTACGACCGGAGCACCTACATCTCCACCATCGTAACCGAGGTCTGTGTGTTCCTAAATTTAGAGGAGGCTGCCTCTATGCTGAGGGAGAATGAAGTTACTGTAGGCCCTGTGTGTGTGGTGTTATCATATACAGGCAGTGTGTTCATTTCAAGGTCAAAAATGCATATTTTAATGGATTTATTCATGCTGTTAGAGAAAAATGGGGTATTCCCCCCCCAAATAATAAATAAAATGATATAGTCACCAATCAGTGGAAAGTTATGTGGAAAACTAGCAGCAGGCAGTATATTGTATTATAACAGTGATGATGTGTCTACATAGTGTTTTGCATTAAGTTTAGACTCATATCTGCATTGTTTGTTTGTTGTATTTGCTTGGAAATCTTAAGAATTCTGCATTTTTTTGTTGTTTAATCTGTACTATAACTAATGCTTTTGTGTGTGTTTGCAGTGGGACCTGGTGTGTGATGACAGCTGGAAGAAACCAATAACTTCCTCCGTCTACTTCTCCGGAGTTCTCACCGGCTCCTTCATCACGGGACAGCTCTCTGACAGGTTATAAGCAAAGGATGGAAAATCTTAGTGATTAAAAAAAAGCATATCAAAAACACAAGATTCACATTCAGCAGGTTAATCAATATAACTGTCCCAGGCACAGCATGTAGCCTTTGAGAAATCAAGGTGTTCTGGCTTTTACAAGTTTGTTTTACTGTCAATCAGTCACCTGATCTTTCAGTCATTTCATGTTTTCTTACCAAACCTCAGGTAAAACTCTGGTTAGAAAATCTAGCCATGTGAATATAAATGGAAAAGCACTGTTATCATGAAAAACAAGAACTATATCCCACAACGGGGGTTAGGTAGTGTAACTGTGCTCTGAATAGAAAGAGATACAATTTTGTTTTGTGTATTAAAGAAACACAATAAGGGCTACTCAAAAACAAATTTGGTGGAACTCCACTGATTTACACGTGTTTTTACAGGTCTTGGGGAGTCAAACCTTGCTGGTTAATGATCTTTTAGGGAAACTGATGGTTACATGAATGAATCCATGAGAGCCACAAACTAACTGGGGATAGAACACAAAAACTTCAAATCATTCTCCCGAGGAAACACCTGGCTCTTCTTCACTACCTACTTTCCTTTTTTACTAGATAAAAGCTGATGAGAGGGCAAAATAGACAGTAAATACACAGTGAAACAATAATTATAAGCAAAGCAAGTTGAGATCGAGAAACCATTGATAATTCATCATCTATTTCATTACCAAAAATGACCTCTGACCCTTTACCAATGATGCCCTCTCATATTCCACCATGGAGCAACAATGTAGCAGCATATACACTCATGATGGCATTCATTTGAATGACCTGCCCATCTATGCAACACACTCACTTGTTCATCTACCTGTACTTTATATCCATTTCAGGTATGGGAGAAAAATCGTGTTGTTTTTGACCTTGGCAGTCCAGACAGTCTTCTCATTGAGCCAGTACTTCGCACCTTCCTGGACTGTGTTCTGCGGTCTGTTCTTTGTCGTCGGGTTGGCACAGATCTCCTACTACGTGTCTGCATTTGTCTTAGGTACTACAGGTCACCCCTATTCATCAATTCTCAGACATACTAAGTTCACTACAAAGCAGAAAGCAGCATAATTCACCTTTTGTTTGGAATCTGTTTTTCCTGTGCGTAGGAACAGAGATATTGAGTCCACGTGTGCGGACCATTTTCTCCACTGCCGGTATGTGTATGTTCTTCGGTCTGGGCTACATGCTCCTGCCGCTGATGGGTTTCTACATCAGAGAGTGGAGGAAGCTAATATTAGGCCTCTCCCTGCCTGGCCTCCTCTTTGTGCCTCTCTGGTGGTAGGTAGGTGTGTGTTTGCATGTGAGTCTGTGGCAATTTTTTATTTATTTATTTATATATTTTTTACAGTGGATGATACATATTTGGCCTTATATGTTATCAACTAATAAGACTTTACTGTAATATCACCTGTGTAGAGTGGCTTTCATCAGGTCTAGTGCAAAGAAAGTGCTGCAGTGTGTTGATTAATTCTGTCCCAAAGGTGTCTTTTAACATGTTTAACTAATTAATTCTCAGTTGCAGTCCTTCTACAAACTAACTCGATTCTTGTGCACTAGTCTTGTTGATTAATCACTAAAAAATGAATTGAAAAGTATTTGAAAAAGGATTACACAATTTCCCCTTGGGCATCAATAGAGTATTTTTTGTTCTATTCTATTAAGTATTGAATGCCTAAAATGAGTTTCCTTCGTCATTTTGTTGGTAAACTGAATATTTTAGGGGTTTTAGACTGATACTCAGAAGTAACTCTTAAACCATTATTTAATCTAGAAATAATCATTTATTATTAGTTATGAAAGATGTTTCATAAAAATATACACTGATTGCAGCTGTATGTATTGCCAGTGTAATAACCACAGAAATATCAGCCATCACCAGCTTTAGAAAGGCTTTACAGCTCGTGTTTTAGTTTCATGGAGGCCTGCAATTTTGCATTGTCCCAAGAGTACTTTACCTGTGGACTGAATCCCCGTTTCTCTGTCTCTGTCTGTTTTGCTGCGTAACGACGAAGGTACATCCCAGAATCTCCTCGGTGGCTGCTCTCTAGGGGAAGAGTAGGAGATGCTGAGGCCATAATCAGAGCTGCTGCTAAGAAGAACAAGATCGAACCTCCACCGGTCATCTTTAGTCCTTTACAGGTGGGACCTTCCTAACTTCTGTGGTTGACAGATATGGGACAGTTTTGTTTATCATGGTGATACTTATATGTGTGTAGCATATTTTTTGAGGCAAACGTGCCTGACTTGGTGAGTGTTTCTTGCTTTGAAGTTACTGTAAACGCAGTTACACCTGCTTGCAAATAGTGATGCTATATTAAAATGATTATAGGTTTGCTGACAAAGCTTGAAAGACCTACATGAGACAAATGCACGGTCATGGAAGCACCAACTCGAATCTATCACTGCACAAATAAAGCAAAAAGAAAATGGCTACTACATCAGTCAATTACTCCAAAACTCATTTCTGGTAATAAGTGATGGAATGGAAAGGATTGAACCAAAGCCAGTGGATTCTCTTCTACAGAACGCACTATTCCTTAACCCTCTAACTTATACTTTAGCCATTAACATCCAATTTCCCACTCACACAGAGTTTTGGTTTTCTGTGAAACTTCCCAGATGAGGATGAAACAGGATGACCCTTTATAGGGTTCACTGCTCAGCGTGATGCAATCATTTACTGTTTTTACGTCTTCCACATGAGTTAAGATCTAAACTGGATGCCAGTGGATAGACATGCTGTCAAGATTTATGCAACACATCCCCCTGCTGTTACCGGAGAAGTGTGCCAATTTCTTTTTTTTTTATGACTGAATCACATTCAGTTATGTGTAATTCCAATTAGGGCTAACTGCAACAAGATGATAATTAAAAAAAAAATCCCTGAGCAACACTCTGGCTTTCTCAATGTTACCCTGAGTTGTTCCTAATGCAAAATGGCTTCACGTGGTCAGAAAACACACTGTGACACTTGAAAGATGTGACAAAAAACAGCTGCAGCAGAATACAAAAGGTGCAGTAGCTTCTCTTGAAAAATGACAGTGTGCACAATTTGGTATGTTAGCAACCCTGTATTAAAAAACAGATGGGTCACTGCTTCTGATTTGGCAAATTCAAATAAGAAAACCATCGCCAAAGAACATGAAAAGTATAGTAATAGTCTAACATAGTTGTTTTTAACTATATAGAAGCTCAAACCCCCTAATTTTCAACATATACAGGTATTTAAAGATTATTTAGTTTTAAAGAACTTAACATGTACACAATATTGCACATTGCTAAGTGTACTCAGTTTTGTTGTGTACTGTATAAAATATCAAAATTAACATGGAAAATTTGACCAAATCTCCTGTATAGAATGCAACTTTATCAGATTATTTTCTGCAGTTCTAGTGCTTGTTGCTCAAAATAAGGTCTTGTGTTTTATCAGTGGAAATCTAGGAGATGTAAGTGTTGTCTACAAAGCAGCTATAGTGTATGATTAAGGGAAGACATTATAAAATGCATTTTTCTCCATTCCTCCATCCGGCTGGTCTTTTTCATGCTTGAACTAAACTCTGCACTTTACTCTTTAAGAAACAATGTCTCTGACTCTCAGCACGAGTCAAAAAGTGTTGGCTGTTCAATCAGTTTAACTCTGAGAGAAAAATTCTTCAAACTGAGATTTGCAGTTCTTGCCAATAGCTGAAGGATAACCCCTTAACATTTAACATTTTAATCTCCCAAATGCTGCTATATTATTTTTTAGGCACATTTATCCATTTACTGAACACGGGGCCATATAAACATTTGAATTTGTACAGCGAACATTTATTTCACCTCTTGCTCAATGCTGGAAGCTGGCAGCAGACTGTAGTGATTTGTGTGGGACTGTATGTTTTTCTCTTTTTGGCAGCAACACATGATGAGTTATTGTTGTTTTTGTATTTAAAATCTGCTACAAGCTGTGTACGGTAATGTGATGCACAAATATGGTATATGGTACAACTGCCAATATTAGCCGCACTGAAAAACAACTTATTACTATAAAATGTGGTTGTGGCGAAGAGACAAAAAATGTTCTTAATTACTTTCAGCCTTCACTTTTCCATGCAACAATGAACTTTTACCTACTTCAATTAGTATCCTCAAGTTTGGGTACAGTATGTGTGAACACATGAATGGAGTTCACTCAGCAGGTGGCCATGCATTCACTAGCTTCACTCTAATTCCATTTATTCCACACTGACGGTTCTGCTTGTTATGTGTGTTTTTTTTTTATTTGTTCCACATGCTCTGCTGCCGCACAGAAAGAAGAATTTGCCTCTGAGAAGAAGAGGGCCCACAACATCTGTGACCTGCTCCGTTCCCCAAACATCCGCTGGATCTCTATCACGCTGTGGCTGGTCTGGTGAGTCCCCGCTGTCCCACCTGACCTCCAAATACTGTACAGTGACCCTGCAGCTACACACACATCTCATATGTTGCATGTAGACATTAACGCGCGGCGTTACACACATACATACACACAGAGCTTTCGCCTGTTCATGCGTCACCTTGAACCACATGTCAGCCTGTTTCACTAACAACAAATAATGACCTGTCGGGTGCTGTGAAGCCTGCAACTAAGATCAAAATCAGGCTTTATGTAACTGCACAGTATGCCTGTACTGTTCCTGAGCCTGCTGCTGCCTTGCTGAGTCTGAAAACAGATGCAGCTTGATTTTTGTTTGATTTAGAAACAGTTTGATTTTGTGTTACAAAGCTCATCAGGGCAAGTGGATAAGCCCCGCATTTTTTTCAGTTGGAGGACTTATAAAAATGTATACAGTCAAAAAATGTGGATATTAGGATATTTTTCAGATCAAACCTCTGTCATCACACGACACTTATGGAGCTTCTGCATTTTCTGCTGATTTTTTAATTAGCAGAAAAGTATCAACAGTTTGTAATCTATATGTTACATTTGTACTGTTATGCACTAAAACCCCCAGGTCAAATTCCTTGTATGTGAAAACCTACTTGGCAAAAACAAAGAGCTTGAACTTGCCGAGCTGTAATTGCTGCATATATTCTGAATATAACCTTTTTCCTGACAAGTTGCAACATGTGGGCCAGAAAAATGAAGCCAATGCAGAAGTGCCATGAACTCTAATTCCTTGAACTGTTTACTAGATTCATGGACTTTGTATTATAACAACACTATATTCAGCATGGCTGGCAGTGGAAATATGAGTTGAGCAGAGTGCAGAGCAGGATGCACAATCTTCCCCTTGGTCTTGTGATTATGGCTCATAATTGACAACCTCCTGGGCTGAGAAATGAAGCCAAACACTGCAGTTCCTCCAATGACCTCTTCAAGCTACCTCCAAAAGTGAGTTAGTCCCCATAGACTTAGTTTCACTTGTAAAGTTTAATTTGTTTCAGTTCACCTCTTACTTCTATGTACACCATGTTTTTGGCCTAGTTGACAGCATTTTGGTGTGAAGACACAGGATGTTTCCTGTTTGTTGGGCTAATTATTCTTTTACTCAAATCTGTTCACTTTGTTGTACAGTTGCCAGATTTTCAATGGTTAACACATTTGCCCTTTGACTGTTTGACATTACAGTTCAAATGACTGCATAAAGATGACAAGTTTCTCACGTGCTTAAAAGGTAACTTAAAACCAAAGTGCAGAGTTATCTAACATGGACAATACAAAAATCCCCAGAGATCTCAGTGTTAAAAGGGCAACATTACAGCAAAACATGTTTACAGCCTGGTAAAACAAAAGTTTTTGTCTCTCTAGTTAGTTTTCTTGTTCATGACAACTGTACCAACAGCGAATGTTTATATAACTCACCCACAGATGTTTACACTAATGCTTTGTTCATTTTTGGATTAGCTGAGAGTTATGTGGAGTCAGGCACTTACAAGATGGCAAAAGCTGTAGCCACCACACTGAGCTTCCAACCCGCTGTTCAGGAAACCTGTGGGTGATGTCACAGAGGGTTGTCCATCTTAACATACAGTCTTAACTGTTTGTCATCTGAGAATAAACCAAGACAGTAAAGCTGAGGAAACACACAGAAAGAAACAGAAAGACACCATGAAGCTCTACAGAGCTGAGGGAAACAATTTGTTACAAAGAGCAACTCTATTATGTTACACGTGATGAAGAAAACAGCACATCCTGTTGCTACGTTGTAATAGGCAGGAAATGTCTGGAGACACCCCTTAGTGTCACTCCTCAACTCCATCAGTCTTTGTTATTGATAACTCTCTTACGTTTTGCTGTCTGCCAGACCCCTTGTTCTCTTTTCCTTTGTCATTGATAGGCACTTATATACAAACCAACCACTATCCAGTACTGTATTTACAGACTGTCCCCTCCCTACCCCCTGACCATCATTATAATTATGTATAAAATGTTGCATTCTACAAATGTTCTGGGTCGGCTTACCTTTGCAGACCCACGCTCTGTCAGTAAACCCACCGTATGCCGGAGCACTAATAAACACCACACTGCGGCCACTACAGCAAACTTCCGATGAGGACTAAGAGTGAATTTCTTCAACACATGCCACCACTGTATACATTGTTACTGTGAAAATACCGATATAGGCTGCCTTGAGAACCGTCCAGATCACCAAATTTAGCTTTGTATCAGTAAAATCACAAACCACACTTCATACATTCATCGAAGATAGCATTTTGTGATGGCGGTTGTGATGGCTGTCAGATTTATTCCGTCTCGTTCTTTTGCCATGAATGAAAGGCAGATCCAGCCTTATTAAGCCACCATATATTTTCGGATCCGTGTTATTCAGCTACTTCAGTGTCCACATGATGTGAAAGTCTGTCAATCTGTTCTTGTAAAGTGAGTCACATACTTTGAGGACAAGAAACGCAGATAAAAACTAGTGTGTATGCAACCAAGTTTCATTATGTACAGAAACATCAACGCCTTATAGCCTTTTTTATGCTTAAATTTAACCCCAACAGGAACACAGTGACCATTGCCTACTTCGCTCTTTCCCTGAACACGTCAAACCTCCACGGGAATGTGTACTTCAACTGCTTCCTGTCAGCGTTGGTAGAGATGCCAGCCTACACTGTGTCATGGATTATGTTTCGATGGTGTTCCAGACGACTAAGTCTCTTCTCAACTCTCTTCACGGGAGGATTGTTTCTACTCTTCATCCAGCTCATACCAGCACGTATGATAACCTTTAAAGATTGCTTTAATATAGCCTTAATTTCTAGCTCAAAAACGTTCGTCATGTCTTCTTACTATTGTAGCCGTTTTTAGGTTCTTTGTTCAGATATAGAGTGAAAGTAAAGATGTTGCTTTTTACCTTGACTGTTTCAACGATATCTCTCTTCTTCTTCAGAAGCGTCTCACTTGACGACGCTTCTGAAGAAGACGAGATATATCGTCGAAACTGTCAAGGTAAAAAGCAACATCTTTACTTTCACTCTGTCTGAACAAAGAACCTAAAAACGCCAGCCTTAATTTCTGCCATTCTCTTGTGTGTTCTTTTACGTAAGAGTACTTGTATGTATATATTACTGTCTGTTATGTTCAAATGTTCACTTTTGTCATCAAATCAATGTACCAACCAGAATCTGTTTGAATGCTTATTGAACTAATAACTCACATTTAACCTTCATATTTTATTCCCTGTAGACCTGATTTACCTCTCCATAACACTCGAGATGATAGGGAAGTTTGCAATAACGACGGCGTTTGCAGTCGTGTACGCCTACACAGCAGAAGTCTATCCGACTGTACTGAGGAATACCGCTGTTGGCACCTGTTCCATGGCCTCCAGAATAGGCAGCATCATTGCTCCGTTCTTTATTTACTTAAGTAAGAATGCTCTTTTTTCTCAGTAAAGTACACCAGGTTCATGCCCCTTCACTTATCTTAATATGGTATGTGTTTTCAGTGTTTGCATAAGAAAGAAAAAGTAACCAAATTCCAAAAAGCTCCCCCTTCATCTCCCAACAAAGTTGCTTATGTCAAATAAAGTTGAATCTATGTATGTGTGTCCATCTATCCATTATCTAAACTACTTATCTGAGGTTATAGGACCCGCTGCTCTGTCACAGGGCTTACACACTTGGACATCCACAGTCATCCTTGTAGGCAATTAGGACTTTCTTGTTGATCTAACTTGCCTTTGTAGTCTTGGAGGAAACTAGATCACCCAAAGAGCGAACATGAAAAGACCCAATAAGAAATAAACAACTTGCACAAAAACATTACGGGAGGCTTGATTAGCGATCAGAACGCAGACAACAGTTTTCTGAAATCTAAAATGTATACGATTTTTAAGATTTAAAGGACTGAAATAAAACTACACACTTGCAACATCAAACTATTTTTGAGAAAGACTCTACCTTTTGCCTTTTTGTATTTAACTGCTCTTTAGCACCATTGTAGAAAAGGTTGTTATTTATTGTCTCTCCCTCCTCTGATGTGTTGCCACAGGAAGCTATTCCATTTCACTGCCTTACATCCTCATGGGAAGCCTTACAGTTCTGTCAGGGTTGCTGAGTCTCCTACTGCCGGAGAGCTATGGAATGCCTTTGCCTGACACCATCACTCACATGCAACGCTTCCCCGGGTAAAACTACACCTCACCATGTTTCCTATAGACACCAGTGTTATTAGATTGGGACTGTTCTTCAGTTTATATTTTAGTGGTTTTTGATTTGCATTTTGAGCTTTGAACTAACTTTCAGTCTGGGTTTTGGCAGTTTCATTGTCCAATTTTGGCTTTTATACATTATTCTTTACTTAGTCTCACATGTAAAATTTTATTTCTATTTGGTTTAGTTCAGTTTTTCACTCCATGTTTTTGCCCTAGTTTTAAGAGTCCAAAAATAGACATGCCCACATTTCTTGGTGAAGATACAGGGTGATTTATTTTTTGGGCTATATATTCTTTTACGCAAGTGTGTTCATTTTGTTGTACAGTTGCCAGATTTTCAATTGTTAACGTTCCTGTATGTATACAGACAAGCACATTTGCCCTTTGACTGTTTTACATCACAGCTCAAATGACTGCATATTGATGAGAAGTTTCTCACATGCTTAATAAGTAACTTCTGTTCGCCGAAAGTCAAACTGCAAACACTGTTGTCTAAAATGCACAGTCATCTGCTCTGGCGTATCTCTGCATTCAGGCATCTGCCAGGGCAGCTTACTGGGAACATTTTTCTTTACATGTCAGTTTTTGTACAGATTAAACAAATAAGATATACCATGGTAATTAGTGAAACTTTTAAAAAATCATTTAAACTGATTTAAAAAATTGGAGCTTTCAATCTTCAGTCTGGGTAATAAAAATACGCAGTTCAATAAAAAAGCTGCAAATGGCTCAACTGTAAATATTTAACTTATGTATATTGCACTGCATACAGAACATGTTATACTTAGATGTTTTATCAGTTTTCATTTAATTAACTATATTGTAGTCTTATGCATTGTCATGTAATAACTATGCCAGTGTTAAACTTTTACTTGCATGTATCCAGTCAAAAAGCTGGTGGATCATTACTGTCTTTGTTTATTTATTTTTTCTTTAGATGTTGTCGGAGGACACCTTACATGCTCACTCACACCGAAGAAGAGGAAATTGCTGCTGAAAGAAGACTCAGCACGCAAAAAACAGTGGCCAAAACTGACTTGAAGCAAATAACTGGACAGAGTCTTTGTGTTAAGTGAACACTTTACAGCAAAAAGGATTGCTCTGTTTTCACTGGATACATGAAATTGTGTGACTTCAATGGGACCGAGGAGAAAACATTACTTTTTACATTACATTTTCTCTGCCAGAGCATCAGAATACAGTAAAAAGAGCATAACTATCCTTCTCTGTGCATTATACATCATCATCACCATTGCAACTGTTACCGCAGTTACATAATTCCATTGTTCACTGTTAAGGAATAAAAATAGTGCAACTTTTGTAAAAACAGTACCAGTACATAGAAAAACCTTTCTAATATTATGATACAGGGTGAATCAAAACCAGTAACCTAGGCTTATTTAGGGTTTTATGGTACACTAGGTGAATGTCTTGTATACATCTTTGTGATTCAAAAAAACATGCACAGAGTGACGTGAAAAGTAAAAGTCCTGTACACTATAACAGTCCTCTAATAAACACTGCTGGTAATGCTTGGTATATGTCAATGTCACTGTCTTAATGAAGCAGACAACTTAATTTCTCCCAAAATCATATGTTTAAATACAGATAATTGAAGTTTTGATTCTTCTAATGTACCAAACAATCAGAGTTGACTTTCGTAAAGCACCACAGGTTTTGAATGTTCTTTTCTCTTGATGAATGGGCACTTCATACTGTTGGGACAAAAACAAACAAATGAAATGTTATTTGGTTTAGTGTTCTGCAGAGAGTAAGACTGCAAAAGCTGAAATTACTTAATATTTTCTCACTTCTACCAACTTCAGTATTACTATCATGGTGTGTTCACTGCAAAAATTTGTTGCCAGTATTATATCCTCTGAGTTGTTATGGGGATGGTAACTGTCTCTATTGTTATTAAAGGAATACATTGTCCTTTTCTGTTGACGTTTATGTTGCTGTTGTCTTACCATCCAGAATCGAGCTCTAAAAATTGCATTTTTAATGTGTTTTTCAGCAGAAATGGGCACCTTAAGGTCAAAAATCTAATGTTTTTTTTTCAGCTATGGTGACTTTAGCTGTTTATATGGACATTCATAACACAAATGTTCAATCTAGTTTCTTAGTAGTAGTTAGCAGTTTCTACATTTGGAAAACATATTTTACTTAAAAAGTTATTACTTAAAAGTGGAGCCTGTAATTGTGATATTTAGTAACCATATTTAGATAGCATGTGCCAGAATGTTAGTCCCTTACATTTCCATTGCCGCCATTTTTTCCACCTCCCCTCATTTCCCCCAATCGTGTTTGTGCACAGGACTTACTAGAATAGTGTTGTGTGGATCAGTGAAAGCCACTTTGTTCTGTCCCCCATTTTTGAGCCAGGGCTGCGTATGAACATGGGATTTCTTTTAAGTGCACACACAGAATAACATTTAGTGGACCATAAGGAAATATTAACTGAATTCAGAATCACTGACTCTACTTTAACTACTATTAAACTAATTTTTTTCTTGGTAACAGCTTAATTTGTATAATGTTGTGATTGTTCTAAAATATATCTTTTTTTCTTAAAATTGTATGACATTAATCTCATTTTATTTATTTCTCAGCAGTAGCACCAATACTACTTCACACAGTCCTAGCTATATAAAAGTTTAAATCCACAATTGGTCCCCGAATTTAAGTTGATGAAAGTACTACCTACACTACATCTAAATTTTCAACCTATGCCATCAACACTGAATAAATACGGACTTTTCAGTAGTTGACATGGCTATAATATGCTTCATTTAAGAGTGAACCACTTTTGACTGCCTCTAGGAGCTGCCAGTCATAAAAGTTTGAAATCCTTACACGAGGGCTATAAAAGTAACAACAAATAATTAGTAAAATTTGCATATCATTTAAAGATTGACATAGAACAAGCATAGCATAATATATGCATTCCTCAACGATCTCACCTTTCTCTCTTATGCATCTGTTGAATAGTTTGAGGCAGAGGCCGTCCAAAACTCTCTGGTAGGAGGAAAGTGGCAAAGGCAGACACAACAGCCAGAGTCCCCAGTATAATATAAGGCAGGTACTTAAAGTACACACCTTCACAAGTACAGGGAAAAATTAGGATGTGAGAGAGGTCTGGCTCCTGTGTCTATGTATAAGATACAACATGTAGGTTCAACATCAGATCCTTATTCACTAACATTTCTGTTGTGCTAAATTAAATCCATATTTGAACAATGGTAGTAATTATTGTATTACTTTACTCACTCAACTCCAACAAAAAAGGTGCAATACAGCTTCCCACTCTCGACATAGTAGCACATAACCCAGCTGCGGTGTTCCTGAGCACTGTTGGGTAAAGCTCTGCTGTGTAGACATATATCAGGGCTGTACAAGCAGTAAGACCATATTTACCCAGCATCTCCAGAGCAATAGACAGATATGATAAATCTGAAAGAAATAAAATGGTTTGTCTAAGAACAAAATAGAAACACAAAGTCTATTAGTGTATTATTCTCTCTGTAGAAGATTAACTGCATGAAATTGAGTTTGGGTTTTCTTTTTTAAGCTCCGTTTTGACTTTAGGAAGTTACTTCCCGCATTTAAGAAACTCTTTTCTCCCTATTTTTTAGTCTTAAAAATATTTCTGGTATGAAATATTTAATATGTAGAGACGTGCATGTTTTTAATCTCCAGCCTGTGCTGATTTGGTGCCAATCCATCATGGGGCACCTTGTATGACAAACTTCTATTGTGATTATTTGAGATGATTCTGGATCTTTGTGCCTGTGAAAACTCAGGCTCTTATATTTTTAAACATGTTTTATGCTCACCTTGAGGCACCAGTTGAATGAAATACAGTGACACTCCTCCAAAGAGCAAAATACAGATGACAGAAGGTTGGCGTGGAAGGTTTCGCAGAGCCAGCCAGCTGGAGATGTACGCTGGTACCTCTACAGCTGCTGAGATGAAACAGCTGATATAGGGGTTAGCATGAAGTCGAGATGTGTTGAGGGACAGGCCAAAGTAGCCAGTAGTCAAAGTGAACCTGGAAACACAAACCAAGATATATTACCCTACAGAGCAATGTATTACTATAATATTTTGGATAATAATGCATTACTGACCAAATCTTCCTAATTGTTTCTTTTGAGTTACCAGTAAGGAGCTTTGCTGGGAGGTTTAGGATCAACTAGTAGGAGTTGAAAGTGCAGTGAAAAGGAGACGAGCCCTTCATTTGCTTCCGAACCACAAATAACGCCTATTGTATTCACTGAATGCACAACCAGCATTCAAAGAATTCTTCCCCTGCCCGCCCCTTGCAGCCAACTCTCTAGAGATGTGTGGCAGTGGTGTCGTATTGGCTGTAAATTAGCTGCAGCAAATAAAGGCGACAATCTAACTGATTAAACTGCTCCGACTGGATACTCACCACACCAGGCACAGAGTGGCAGTTATATTTCTGATGTTGGTGGTGCTCAGCAGGTAGAAGACATTGTAATGCTCCTCAGCTTGTGTCTTGTCAGCCTGCAAGATAAAAAACAGTGAGTTGGTTGTTCCATGGAGGATAAATCCTAATGATTTTGGTGATCCCAGTTTTGGAAATAGTGAAATTTTGTGATGACTACTACTACTACGATTGAAAACTAGAAGAGGTATTCACGTTTCACACACACCTTGGCTACTGTTTCTGGTCCTGCATGATTGCAATCTTCAAAGATGACCTGTGGAGCCTCCACTTTGTTCTTCTTAGCAGCATTTCTCACCATGGCCTCGGCTTCTTCCACTCTTCCCTGAGCGAGCAGCCATCGAGGAGACTCTGGGATGAACCTGCCAGAGTTTTCAAAATTGAGAGACAGAAAGGTTCAGTCTGGTTCAGTGTTGATAAACGTGCTGTTTTTGATCCATGGCAAGCTTATCATGAATACATTATATTTTAATAACTACAACCTACCACCAGGCAGGCAGGTATAGTAGGCCAGGTGCAGACAAAGCCAGCAGGAGGGATTTCCAGTCCCTTAAAAAGTAAGCAAAGAGAGGCAGCATCATGTAGCCCAAGGCAAAGCCCATACATACACCCAAAGATGAGAACAGGACACGCACATTGCCAGCCAAGATTTCAGTGCCTGGACAAAAAGAGAGATAAAAATTCAGAGAAAAGTAATGCAGAGGCTATTATTGAGCAATTAGATACAATTCTTTTATTCAAAATCACTAACTAATGTATACAATTGTTACAGTAACTACAGCAAGAAATGCTCACATTTACCTAGTACAAAAGCTGATATATAGTTGGATATTTGTCCCAAACCACTGATGAAAAGGAGGATGGACAGCACTGTCCAAGATGGTGAGAAGATTTCAGCAAAACTGAACATGGTTTGAATTGCCATGGTTGCAAAGAGAACAGGCTTTCTTCCAAATCTAGAGTGAAAAGATGAAATTAGAGAAAATAAAGAACAAGACAAAAATGGGCAAAAGTACCAAGAACAGGTACTGATTATTATTTATCTGTATGTCTTGGGATGAGACATGATCATAAAAGTAACTCAATATGGATGAAAATGCCTCTTATGCAATCTAAAAACAATGCTTTTACAGCTGTCAGAGAACTAAAATTGACAGTATAGAAATGAAAAATGAAAAACTAAATTAATTACAAGCAATGTTGTTAGGGAAAAGTAAAGCAAGGACATGTTAAGGGAAAGATTTAAAGATTTTAAAAGTATACACTAAAAAATGTGTAACCAAACAACGGTAATTAGGACTAACAACTTAACTAAGGTAAAAATAATTAAACTTTTTTTTTATATATGTCACCTGTCTGACAGCTGTCCTGAAATGAAGGATCCAGCCAAAACTCCCAGGAAGTAAACTGTGGATGTGAATGGCTGCTTCCACTGCTCACCACACACCAAGTCAAACTGTAACATCCATCCATGAATGATTAGACAATACAAATACATTGAACAGAGGGGTTCCGTCTCTGTTATGTTCATTTGACAGTTGACATTGCTTTAATTGAATTGAGTCAATGATAAATTTAAAGCTGCAGTGATCAACGTTTGGCAATACTTCAACACTACAGCTTAAACTATAATCAAGAAACACATACACTCACTTCAGACACGATGGTAGACTGGTAAATGTCTTTGCTGTAGCTCCACCCATCCACACAGCCCTCCTGCTCCAGGTCAGTCAGGTTGACGTCCCTGCCGGGAATATATCCCTGAGCAGAGAAATTTCTGACCACATCCAGTTTGTATCTGCTGCATCTGCTCAGCTCCTGTTTCCCATTCACCACCTCAAGAGTCATAGTACCACAGACTTTATTCGTGTTAATAGTAACATTTATTTTTTTGGTAAACTTATTCTTGTATTGCGTATGATGCCATGTAAGGACATGGGTTAAAACTCTGATGCTGTCATGTACTTTAGATAACAAGGTGCCTGTGTCCTTAAAACACGTGTCCTCTTCAATTCATTGTAAATGTATAACTGACCATAATACGGTCTCTCTATCAGGAGATGCCCACAACTTTGATCATCAAAGCATTAAAGCTACAATAATATAAAAATTTCAAACCATTGCAATCTTTTTGACTTCTTAAGTTGTGCTGTTTGATCATGACTTTAACAAATACAGTATTCATCATTTATTGGTCAAGTCATGGAACTGTTAGCCTGCCTCTTTTCAGTTTCACTGTTTTCACCAAATTCATAACATTTACTGACATTTGGTGCAAATCATTGTTCCCTCTATTTATGGATTGTTTCCTGTACCATCTACTGTTGTAAAAACCTGAAGCAGAATATTCATTAACAGTTGGCAAAGTGTTCTTTTCTAACATGGCTTCGGGGGCGGGCAGGGGGTTGGGAATTACTGTATATAGCCGGCATGTGCCACAGCAAATGCAAACTATACAGCCATAGGGATATTGAGGGAATAATTTAGATTATTAGGTCCAAATAAATGCATATACTGCATGTAGGTATATTATGAGAGTATGAGAAGTTGTGATTTCTCATTTGACTTAGCTGTTCTGGTGTTAAGACTACCAGTCAAACACAAAGCAATTGGACATTCATGCAACTCTTATCTTTATGAAGGTACTAAACTTAATTACCTTTATCGGGATGATAGCATTGTACCAATCTTGGCTCAAGTTGATCTCAGGAACCATGCAGTGGTGACTGGGAATGTCGGTCAGGAAGACAAGAGAAAAAGCTGCAAGTCCGTTTGGAATGATGCTGGCACTGAGTAGAAAGAAGACACTCTGCTGGAAATGTCCCCAGTGGCCCAGGAATGCAGTGGCGTCGTCATAATCCTGCATAGTCTCAGAAAACTAACTATGCTTTCCAGTATTTATCCTGTAGAAAACTACTTTTTCTAGTGTAAAAGAAAAAAAACAGAATGGCCTGCCTATAAACAAAAGTTAAGCAGGTTTACATCATCGTCTGGTTATTGATTAAAAGGTAGATGCTGATAGACATTCTTTGACCGGTAACTAGTGTTAGGCTTCTAACAAATACACAAACCTTGCAACTTTTGCTTGACTATTAAACATTTATTAACAGCCATCTAGTGAGTATTTCTGGTGTTTTTACATCAAAAACAACACATCTACAGTGTGTACAGTACATGAATGCAGACATGAGATTCTAATAATAATATATTTCATGTATGTAACAAAAACATTTGTAACATGGTTATTCGATGAGAGAATTGCGGGACACTTAAAAACATTCATTACATTAATTTTTGCAATTTAAGATAACAAATAGAGACAAAAACAAATCTGTCAAATGTAAAAGGGAAAATAGGTTTATCTTGAATAACTTAATAAAAAGAAATTCAAACATTAAGAACTGTAAACAGTAGCAGTGGCAATATCAACATCTTACCTCCATCAGAATAGAAAGATAATCACAGGGCCAGTCCCAGTCTCCATCCAAAGGTCTGAGCACTAAACCTTCACAGTCAGCTGTAGTGCTAGAGTGTGTGACTTCATGTGGGCTCAGACTGGTATAAAACGAGGAATGGGAAATACTATTGTGATAACACACTGCTTGGAAACGCACCGCCATAAAAAGGGGGTGAATTTGGACTCGTGTCTCACTCGTAGTTTGATCAGCTGCTTAGTTAATCCCTCCGTGTTTGTGACAGTGTTCATACATTTTAGCAAACTACCAAAAGACAGAAAATCCACTTGTAGATCCTGTGCTTACAGATGTGCAATAAATGACCACATCAGATGCTGTCACAGATATTCTTTGTGGTAGATTTCTTCTATATACCATCCATGTGTACATTATGTGAGGGAAAGGACAACAAAATTTACAATGAACTATGGGCAATGTGTCCTAGGAAAGTCTGTAGACATACAGTCTCACAGAAAAGATGAATAATTGTGTTGAAAAGTCCACACCATAAACTTGATGATTTGAAACTGGGACAGCCCGAATCCTTCACACACTTAGCAGGAAGGTAGTACCACAGGTAGTAGAGTCTTATTTCTACTGGTGCATGGACACTTTATCCTGTTATGAGGAGATAAGACAAACAAGTAAACAAGACATTAGTGCTTGTAGTGTGCTTACAAAATGGGGCAAGTAAGAGCATAAAAAACATGTTTTTGCTACTATTAAATTCATAATTATCACAAGCAAACACATTTACTAAAGTCACCGGTGTCACATTGTCACAGTTAAATTAATTATAGTGGGTGTTAAGAAAACAATATGAAAGGACATTTTCTGTGATTAAACAGTGAGGTAACGCTGTTAACAACTTACAGTAAATATTGTACTGAATAGTAAAGGTTTTAAAAGAATCCTCCAGCCTGCCATAAAATTATTGACCACTTGGTGGCAGCAGATATAAGTTGAGAACATAACCTTTTCAAGAGATGTGATTTGTTAGCAAGCATGCTTATTTAGAAAATCCGCAGTTAGGGGCTCTGAGTAACTCCTTCCTAAATGTCATTTGATACATTGTAAAAGTGTTGATTATTACAAAAATGAATGTTGCAATTAAAAGCAAATTAAAACAAGAGGTACTTGGATTGTTTAGAAACACTTGAAGGTTCACAGTACTTTGAGGCTGCCATCAAGAAGGATTATAGATTTTTTTTTAAATCAGTTTTACCTCATTTTATGAAGCAAGGCACACTTAAATCTAATCAGAACATCTACTTCATATAAATCAAGTAGGAGATTTTTAATATTATTATTTGTGTAGTTGTTTTATTCCCATGAAAAAACAGTTTGGTTTTACAGAAATTCTTGAGAAATTAGTGATCTTTTATTAATATGTCAACTTCTATTTAAATATTTACTCCATGTGACCTAAGTACCAATAATACTTGCCTGTGATGCAAGAGTATAGTTTCTAATGCTGTATGTATCGT
>OMNN01028540.1:8070-18769 GCA_900302755.1 Chromis chromis | reverse complement strand
GGTGAGAATTGATATCTTCTTCCAGCTACTGCAGTCAAGACTAAACTGGGACTGGCTAGATAGATAGATAGATAGATAGATAGATAGATAGATAGATAGATAGATAGATAGATAGATAGATAGATAGATAGATAGATAGATAGATAGATAGGTAGATAGGTAGGTAGGTAGGTAGGTAGGTAGGTAGGTAGGTAGGTAGGTAGGTAGGTAGTCTTTACAACCACTATAGGGCTAGGATTTCTGGCAATCTTATATAGTGGATGATCTTAATTTGTCATATGATGTGCTTTTCAGAGGAACTGTACAGACTGCATCAATAAATGAAAATCTAACAACACTCTCCAAACTTTCCTACTCCACCAGAACTAAAGAAAATCGTTACTGGTTGTGTCACATTTATGATGATGCTCAGTGGACGCGCTACACATCTTGGAGATGAGAAAAAGAGTGGCGAGCAGACCTACATCCTGAAAGTCTAATCTAATCAGAGACTGTGTGGACTGTGAATGTAGATAGTTATTGTTTACACTAGTTGGTAAGGTAATGACATGAGCCATGTCGGCATTTCATTTAATCCCTTAATTTATCCATTGTGCAGCAGCAGAAATCAGAGATGACTTAAGTTTTCTCTGCCATACAGTTGATAACTAATTTAGTTAGATATACAGTATAGAGCATTTTATGTTGTTTTAAAGACTATTATTGTTGCAATGTATGGGGTTAGTTGAGGCTCCGTATTTGAAAGCAGTAATTAACATCTGGTTGTACCTTGTCAGAGTTATTATGTTAATCGATAAATGCTGCAGCTTAAGAGGAGGCAGCTAAGTGGCAGAAACCACCGCTACTGTGCAGCAAGCAATCATCTTCAGTCATGTTAATGTCCTCTTTCTCCTGAGTAAAGAAGTTAAACATCATTTGGTGAGTCTGTGTTTTCTAATAGGAGCTCTGTAGCAACTAGTATTGATTATCCATCTTCTCTTAGACAACAACGAGCGTCACAGCGGCAGAGATACAAATCAACACCTCCTTTCAGAAAGTTTCAAATAAAATATGAGTGAAAACAGGATGCAGATATTTGTGATATGAGCCTTGAGTTCAATTGACCCACTTTGTACCCATTGCAACCATATGCACAAATAATCATGTGACTACATGAGTTTAGCTAAATCTGTGGGGAGACTTGTGATTCAGATCGTCAATTGTGATTCTGCCCCAAAAGTCATATGTCATATGATCTATTGGCCAAATTGCCACTACAACCCCCTGCTCATGTGGGGCTTAGGCCAGTTGCCCAAATCAATGCATGATGCCCATACACCACAAGACCTGCAATATCTGCTAGTCTTCCAACTAAAACTGCAAGGTAGTATTTTGTCTCAGGGTGTCAAGATGTAATTTGGTTTAATCAGCCCACAGGGATTCTCGAACGTGTCCCCAGTCTTACCAGTAACATGAGTAGCTTGTCCTGTTCCAAAGCCTGCCCTCTTCTCCTCGCTAACTTCATCATCACTATCATTAAAGTCATCGAGATTACCAATGTCGCTCTGTTTCATACTCATTAGACTGGCCAAACTCTGCATGTCCTCATCCCTGCCGAGAGTACAGAAAGAATATTCACAAATCATTCCATGAACAACAATATATATTTCCAAAAACATATTTTCGTCTTCAAAAGCCCATACTGATCGATTACTTCCTTCAGTTACAAATTTAAGTTCTAGGACACAACTCTACATCTTAACAGCAGGAATATGATTGAGGTTGAGGTTATGCTGCTATGTTCGTGAGATGACTTACGTGGCCTTGCCCTCCTTGAGAAAAATACAAGACAGGTTCAGTTTTAGTGTGGCTTCCACCACTTTCACAGACAGTGGTTTCAGCTTCAGTGTTACATCATACTTGGCTGGTGTGGCACTGGCATACTTCTTCATATTGACATCAGCCGATGCCAACACTTTCCTGCGACCTTTTGTCTCCTGATAAAAAAAAAATTACAATAACTTTAAGTTTGAATATAGACAGATTCATTTTTCCTGAGAGAAAAAAATGATGAGCCAAAATATTCTGACCATTCACAAGAGAAAGCAGATAACAGGTACAGGATATATTAGACACTAAGTAAACATTTAGTTCTCAAAGTCAACAGTTTGGATGTGGTAGAAATGTGCATGTGTAAAGGCCTGAGTGACTTAAACAAGGTCCAGTTGGTCATGGCTAGATGGCAAACGACTAGGTTTGAGCAGCTCTGAAACAACAAGACTTGTGGGGTGTTCCTGGTCAGCAGCGGTGAGTGAGTACTGACGGGTCTGAGTAAGGACAAACCATGAACGGGCCACAGAGTGTTGGGGGATGTGCTGGATCAAGTCCAATCTACAGTAGCTCCTACTCAACTTTCAGGACTTAAATAAACTGCTGCTAAGATGTTGGTGCCAGTCACCACAGCACATATTCTCAGGTCTGGCAAAATCCAGACTTCGTGGGAACATCATGTTGTAGTTGAAAAATCTTGAAACTAGCATCTGAGATCATAAAATAATTCGGAGAATGTTTACTGAGGTAGCAAATCAAGGGAGAAGTATGTTCATTTTCTCATGGACTTATACAGTTAGACTTGTTTCTGCAACCAGTAAAGTTGCCCCCTGCTGGCTGTGAGAAAGAATGCAGGCTTCACTTTTCAGGCCCTGAGGCTACGTTCATCTTTTACAGTGTATGCAAACGACCAAGAGCACATTTGGCATGTAGTCATAATACTTTGACTCTGCAGTGTATATTGACCCATTAAGTTTTCCAGTTGAAATGAATCCAAATATAAATGACATGAAGCCACTACAAAGTATAGTACAAATAGGGCAGCCTTACATTTTCAATAACAAAAGTCCAGTCCTTGTCTTCAAACTCCTCTGCAGCAGGCTCCTGTTGGCAAACAAATAATTGCTTGATGCTTTAGCTATGCCATTGCCCATCCGGATGAATAAGTTACACATTCCCCATTTGCAATCCAAATAATTTATCAGCTGCAGTTACATACAGGCTTAACATCATACCTTGAAGAGTGTGACATTGATGTCTAAACTCTCTGGAACCTGCCAAACCACCAGGCCTCTGTAGGGGTTCTTAATCCCCGGCTGCCAGCTGTGGAGCTGAAAACAGAAACAAGAATATTAAACACTAAAATATTATTCCATAAACTTCCCAGGGAGTGCATTTAGCCTATTCAAACCGCATTTCAAGTAAAGGACAGTTTAACATGTAGCCTATTATGTGGTTTGTGAAGCAGGACATATGTTGAGTTTTTATTGTTTGAAGCATGCAAATTGTTAACAAGTAAGCCTTATGCAGGAACTAGTTTGTATGATGCTAACCACTTACTTTAGCATAAATCTCTAGTAAGAAAACACAGACCAAACATTAAAAGGGCCAGGTTTTAACCTCACTAACAGCTGGTGCAACTGGCTCTGGGAGCTTTTCAGAGACAACTGGCTATTTTAAATGCTTCTTCAAATTTCTTGTAAGTTTTTCCTTTATTTACCTTTGTGCTGTGACGTCTATTTCTCCTGATCCACACAACTCTCAGTTTGTCTGGTTGCCTGAAAACAGCAGAGCACACAGCACAATAGCATTTTAGTGTTTCTGTCAAACCAAAATATGTACATCATCATTTTTCATCACTACTGACTGTACACCAGCATGAATGTAACATTCAGACATTGCCTTAAAGTATTTCCAGACTCACCCCAGGCAGACCTGCTAACAAGTTTCTGAATGGACATTTCAGTTACACTTTCAATTTGATTGGTGACATTGTGTGTGTGTAAATAGAGCTCTACAGTGAAATCAAAAGCAATACTATTATGGTCACAAGATTACGGCAGTATCTCAAATCACTCGCTCATACATACATATTTATATTCACTATTCTCTACAACACTCAAGATTTGAGTCTTCTGCTAGAGGAAGAGTGAGGTGTTTGACAACCAATGGCTGGACTCATTTCTAATTTAAAATTCATGTTACTGTTAATGGCTGTCACCCCTCCTTGGCCCCATCTCATGCACTCCAAGAAAATGAATGTGGGAGACAGGAGAAGCAGCTGTGGCTGTTTGGGTGGAGATGTCAGTCAAATCATTTGTAATAAAGTTTTGCTACCAAAACCAGAAAGAGTTCATCTGCAGAGCATTGTTCAAAAGAAAACACACAGCTGAAGGTAAATTCTGCAATGCAAGGCTTACTGAGATGGCTGGGACCATGAAAAACTTTTATCAGCACATAGAAAGGAAGCATAAAGAAAGGTAAGCTAGCAATCTGCCTCTGTACCCAAACTCCAAACATATTAGCTCCCTATGTATATATGGTTTGATTCAGGGCATCAGTTCCAGTGGTGTCATGCAATGTGGGACTTGCACTGGTCAGGCCTTGGTATTGACTGCCTTGGTCTTGATAATTCGTTGGTCTCAGTTTAGGTGGTTTAGACTTCAATATCACATAAAAAAAAATTGGACACAAGTAAATACAGTGTGCTCGGCAGTGCTTTTGGACATGTCCTAGGAGTTTACAGCCATGTCAACAGCTCTGTCAGGCAAATTTCAGAGAATGAGATATCTAGACCAAGATGTGGTGAATTGATGAGCCAAATTATCCATGCCGGTAACCCCAGAGCCCCTACTTCAGCTAAAAGAAAACACTACTTTACAGGAAGCACAAGTAACAAACACCATCTCTCTTCAATGGGACTTTAAGGCCCTTTGAGTGAAACACTAAAGCAATGTTAAATCCGGATTTTAGTTATTTTCATATACTATTTAGCCTCGTGAAATAGCCAACAAGCAGCATGCATACACAAGCCCATCTGTGTGCATTCAAAATACTGAGGTGAAGGAGAAAATGAAAATCTTGTGAGTATGAGCAAGACCGCAGTGACAGAAAACAATACTCCTGAGCATAAACAGCTCTATTTGGATGGAGTTTTGATTGTTAAACTAGGCAGAACATGTCCACTGCTAAAATGATACATTTGAGGTTTCTCAGTTAGGGGAAACTGTGTGAATTTAAGGCCAAGTGGCTTTATGCATCCACTAAAAATGACCTTGGAACTTCTTTCAAGGTTCACAGTTGAGACCAAGAAACAGCTCATCTTTCTGGGACCTCTGAGTAAGCAAGGATTGCTTTTCAGATCAACAACAATTACCAGATACTACTTAGTTAACAGACCATTGGAAAAAGGATCAATGAGTATGGCTACAGACAGCTAGGATTAAACTAGCAAAGAACACACAGAGAAAGACAGCAACGTTTGAACGAAAGCCATGGGAACAATTCCAACCAGACTGGCCTAAGGGTACGGTAAAGCATAAAGATGGAAATGTCAAAGTCTAGGGCTGTACAAGGGTCTATGTGAACTTCTATTTATTAATGCAATCATGAGAAATTTTAGGTGCAATCTTTAAAAAAATAGCCAAAATTATATATATTCAAGCAAAATACGTAATTCTGTCCACTGGACAATGATCCATAGTCAATCTGCTAAACTATTTTTTGCACATGAAAGACTCAAAGTCTTGAAAGACCTACATTCCTTAGAGCACCCTTATTGATACTCTAGTGTAGGTGAACTGAAAGCTTTGCTGGCTAAAACATGGAGGGAACTTTCAACTACTACACAATTGCTACAGGCACAGGTTGATTCCAGCCCTAGACATCCAGCAGCCCTCAAACCTAACAAATGGCAAACAAAATACTATAATTTATAATTTAATACTATAATAGTTATAAATACTATAACTCTAATTTGTCTACACCTTGGATTAGAACAGTGTTTAGACTCTACTGGGGACAGGATTTTAACCACACTGCACAGTCTTCATCATCAGTTGGAATCTGCTGAGTTGCTGCTTGACAGCTTTGGAAAAGTGTTATAAATGCACCTACAAGTCTTTCTTGTTTGGTCAACAATTAAAGTAACAGTTTATTATGCAACTGCAATTTTATTTTCATTTGGTCATTACCCCTAACAGTAATGATAAGACTGTGCTAACTATTGTAAACATTGCTTAAGGCTTCAACATACTCTGAGATAACAGCAACTTCCACCATTTTACACTGATGACCAAAGATTTCACCACGTCTCTTAACACTGACGACTTATTCTTGAGACAGTCCAAAATAGGAAAGTGTATTGAGTTGAGCAACACCCCCTTTGTAAACGTCTTCCATTTCCTGTTTATCTATATTTGCCTCTGTTATACTCAAGTCAAAATCGACATTCTGACACAACCACAGTTTGATCTGAACCATCTATGGCGTAATGTCACCTACGGTGTTCACAGCTCGCAACAAGCTCAATTAACTAACTGTGCATGTAGCAGTACACTAGCTTGATGCATTTAGGGTGAATACATGTAATATTATTTACGGTAACCTAATGTGCAATGAGAGATTGTTTGTACCATCAAATAAAATTGTGTAGATAATCTTGATAAAGCACTGGTTTGTTGTGATCATCTGACTGCTTGCGTTTCTGTTGGGGTTGGACTTCGATGCTTACTGTGGAGAGAACACTTTTATTGTAAACTAATAGAACTTATGACCAAAGCTACAAACATGCCAAGTAGTAATATACCAGAATCAAAGACTTCTAAATCAACATAAATGCAGTAAATTCATGGAAAGAATAGGACAGACAGGTAAAAAAAAATACTTGGCTTCTTTGTACCAAAACTGAAACATTTCAGAAGAAATTTTGAGTGTGCCAATGCAACTTTTGCCAGTAAATATGTCTTGCTGTAATTATACACAAGGTATAATTTATATAAATACATTTTATTTTGAAAAGCCTGCATGTTTCACAAACTCTGATCACTACCTTTTAACATCTTTGAGGTTTTACTTTGAAAGTGTAGTCCAGTATCAATCAGCCAATCACCTGTGAGTCACTGGTTGCTGGTTGCTGACTAAGGATTAACCTCTAGAAAGGCCACACCTCATAAACTTAAAGCCATTTGCAAAAAATTCTTTCACCATGTGAAGCACAATTTTGTTTTGAACATGCTGATGGATTTTCATGTACTTACTATGTATGATATAGATTAAGTGGCAGGTGAGAGAGACCCTCCATTTCTGATTTTCATCCAAAACTTTGGGGTTCAGATATAATGGGAGTCAATGAGAGTTTTGAACGGCACACTCTGTGCTTCAAGGTGATTTATGAAAACACCACAAGTCCTATCACAATGACAGTCACACTGGGTGAAAGAGGACAAAAATGCATGTAACCTTCCTCCTGTGTTAGGGTCAGCACAGACCCATTTTTAGGTTTTAAATGCATAAACGAACCACATAAATTTGTTTGTTTATTGCATCAAGGCTTTTTGACTTTGTCAGGATCCTCTATTTCAACAAAATAAAACAAAAAAATGTTTTTCACTAAATTATAAAATGCTGTGGTTTAAATTATGACCTTTGTGTTGTTAGGGTTGGTTTCGACCCAGTTATAAAAATAAGATTATAAAGCAATAATTAGAGTCCAAACTGAATCATAAATGCACTGTCAGCCAACACAGTGACAGCCAACTCCTCTCCCAATCATGTGAGCTTTAGGGGATTCTCATTTTGCCTTGTTTTCCCATATATCTGCAGAAAAACAAAACAAACAAAGACTGGCATTTCCAGACATGTGAGGTCAATTCAGTGTAGAGTTGGTGACTTGCAGAGTGCATTGAGGGGTATACTCTGACAACAAAAAAGGCCCAGACGCCCACACCAAAAATATTAAAACTAATATTTTCATGGATAAGGAAGCCTAACAAGGTAACCAAGAGATGAGAAACAAATTGGAAGATAGAAAATAGATTTTTGTGCATTTTACAGCTGATTTAAGACACGGGTCAAAACCGACCCATTAATATAAGAGATGGTAACAGAAAGCGAACACAAGAGGAAGGGTAAAGGAGAAATTGTGAGAAGGTTAACTTTGGGTTGATTTTGTATGGGTTTTCTCAAAGCTGTGGGACAAGTTAGGTCCCAACAATCATGTGGAACGAATCTAAAAGAGTAAGCCCAGGGAATAAGTTTGCTTATACATTGGCACACTTAAATATTATTACTATTGTAAGTATTGTACTGCTCTTATGTTAGATAACTGTCATCACCAATGTGCAGGTTGGTGAGAAAGGTTATGAGTGAATAGTGAGAGTGAAAGTGAGAGACAGAGAACAGAAATAGACAACGCCTTCCACCCTGAACTTCACAGAGGCTTAATATCAATCCTACACCTGCTGCACTATTTTTCACAGACATGTTTCAGTGCTGACCTATAAGTGTACAACAGTGTTATAGTCCCTGTAGTGGTTGGTAAACTGGTGGTTGGCCGAGTACAACTTCTCAAGACAGAATACATTTAATACACACTCACATCAGAGCCAGTTCCTGTAAATAACTCACAAGCACATGCTTGTTTTTGTCAAGCATATGAGGAAATATCAACTGTGTTGATAAGACAACTTCTAAATAGTGCTTCCAGACTCTCAGATACTCCTCTGCACACTGGGTGGAGGTGGTTTTGGCTGATTAGTTCAGGGAGATGGTCTATCTAGCTGATCCACATTTTACACATTCTTGTTACAGGCCGTAGAAAGTGCACTGTCTGTAATGTCACCCATATGCAACATTCAGACTGCACACATACATGGAATTACCATTACATCTTTATTATTAGGAACTTATTAAGCATTTTTCCCAAAATGTGGAACTATTCCTTTATAGTTGGCCTCAACACACTCTGCAGTGGGTCTGGTGATCAGTGGTCTAAATGTTGTTTTACAAGCTTTTGCACCCAGCATTGGTAAGATCCATTGATGTCAGAATGGATAAACCACCCACCACTTATTACCACCATTTATTCACACTCCAATGAAATGACACATTTCCTGGGTTCAGGGTGTAGCTCTTTGCTGTGAGTTCTGAGCTTGCAGAGCATGACATGATGTTGCATAAAGTGTGGACATTTAGTGATACAGCTTGAGCCTCGGCAAGTTGAAATGATGGAAGGACTCAGGGTCTGAAATCACTGAGGGTAAACATATACTGTAAACACTTACCAGCTACATACAACTAGATGGTTTAAAATGATCTGCCCCCGGGACACTGTGTGTCATTTATTTCTCTGATCACATTTAGTTATGTAAATATACGGAAGCCCATTTCTGCAAGTGCATCAGGACAGGTCATAACACTCATGGAAAGTCAGAACTATGTGGAAAAAAATGAAACTTTGGATTCCAAAGACAAGTCATCATTACAAAATAGTAATTAAAAATTATGTATCAATAATTAATAATTATTGATATACAATTTTGAGGCAGTAAATCTAATCACGGTGAGACTGAGTGCTAAGGTATATCTTAAGTCACTATCTTGCCCTTTGTTATCAAAATTATGTGATACTTACTTAAATGCTAAAAAAATGTATGAGAGTATCATAGAATCTAAATTTTTCCTTGGCAAATTGTAATCATAAATTTGATGTTGTAAGTCATAATTTTGGCTTTCAATTTTGTCAGAGTTAAAAAGTTCCTCCAGTTTGACTCTACTGGCAAGAAACCCAGAAAAGAAATTTAGCAACCTCTGGTAAAAGCTTAGAGATAATTAAAACCATCACAGGTACTTTCACCTCAAAGATTCTTCAAAGCCCCGTTAAAAGGGTACTCAACTTCAACAACATAAACCTTTACACACTGCTCTAGCTTCCTTGTGTAATTTGTCATATCATATCCAGTAGTGCTGTGTGCCTGAGAGGACACCATTAACTCTAGTAAAGAACAAGAAATGTGTATCAAATCTCAAACTGTTGCTGGGACCTACCAGGAACAGAAACATGTTGATACTGGTTCATGTGTATGATACTTGTGGAAAAGTACGTAAACAGTGTGACAAGTAGGTAGGCCACTATACAAGCCAGGGCTGGAGGATTGGAAGCACATGCTGACTACATGGTGAGTAATGATAATGGAATTAAAGGAACTTCTGCATACCCAAGTCTGAAGCAACACTTCAAACGCTAACTGCACTTCTAACAGAACTCTGTAACATAAGTAGGTCTGAGTGATCATTCTGACCTACACCAGGCCCTACATATAATCTCAAGGTGCTCTCTGCACCTACAGAGCAGAGAGCACGTACAGTTTCCCTCCATATCCAGAGATTTAATCTGGCTATACTTTTATGCTTTAGGCAAAAACATTCTATTACAGAAAGTTGGCAATGAGTTCTTGTTGACTGATGCCACATACACAACTTGCTTCACTAATTTGACAACACGCTTAGACAACACTGCAGCAGAGCTCTTTATTTGACATAAATGAACAAAACCATTAAAACAACATGGATGCAAGACTAGACGAAATACTCTGCCCTAAATACTTGTTGCTTGGGTCTTAAAGTTGAAATAGTCCAACAATAGTAAATATCAAGTATTTATGTGATCAGGAGCCTAGCTTGACTCTCTTACAAATCAGCTCAAAGAAAATGGTATAACCATCATTGCATTAGGCTTGGGCAGTATCATGTACACCATCAAAGTGTACTGCGGTATTTAAAAATCCTTAAGGTACGACATTAAATACCATCAAATGAATCTGACAATGCTTTGTTTGAAGTTGTGCACTAGTGCACAACTTCAAACAAAGCATTGTCAGATTCATTTGAT
>OMNN01028539.1:23299-38188 GCA_900302755.1 Chromis chromis | reverse complement strand
TTTAGGGGCTTTTACATCATTGGTGCAACACATGTCTTCATTTAAACTTTGGTCATTGCAGGTATATTTTTACACTACTTGCGCTGCTACATGTTTGAAAAGGTTCATTTGAATTTGATCCATTCTAACCCTCTATAACGCGTTGTGACACTTGTTGGTACTTCGAGAGAAGATGATGCTCTACATGTATCTTTCAGTTTATGCTGTTTTAAACATCGTTATCACATGAGCTAAACTCTAATAGCATGTGCATTTTTGTAGGAAGTGCACATGATGTCTGTCAGTACTTAATGTTCTTTTGTTTGTATCTAATTTCCAGGTAACAAACAAGGAGGCTCCTGCTGTGGCAGTAGAGGATGGAGAGTAGAGTCCCACCCTGATGACATCCATATAACGATTTCCGGTCTCAGTCGCGAGCACGCCATTAAACAGGAAGTGAACTCTAACTAGACTGTACGTGCTCCGATCGACTGGGAACTTCACATGCATGATAAAAGTCAGATCCTGAAGACATGCATATGGCGATTTCCTGTCTCAATCACCAGCACGCCATGAAACAGGAAGTGATGTATAACTAACCTATATATGCTCCGATCGGCCTGAAACTTCACATGTGTGATCAAAGTCGGGGCCTGACGAGATGTACATGGCGACTGCCTATCTCGGTCGCTGACCAACAAGAAGCTCGAACCCGTCCAACGCTGCTTGCAGCTTTAATTTAATTTACTTTTAATATTCCCTCTCCGTCCATATATAATCCTCATTTTTATTGACAATTTAGTGTTTTCTTTTATATTACAACAATTTTTATTATTATTATTTTTTTTTACAAAAGAATCAAGGAAATACACTGATGAACAATAAGGAGAATATCATGCGGCCTCATACATCTCCACCTGGTGGCAGTATTGCATTATATTGGTAAATGTTAACCTTTACTGTGATCTTCATGGCCCTACTAGAAACAACACAAAAATTCTGTTAACTGGTGAACGTCTTCACTGTGAAGCCACAACACAAATGATCAAACCCTTAAATGCAGTAAAAAAAAACAAAAAAACACGATGATTTCAGCTTTTGTAGCTTTATATAATCTGAGAATTGTTAGAAATTCAAGATACTTTGAGTTGCATTAACTAATGTGAGATAAAGGTTTTGGTGATTGACTCATGCTGAAATAAAGATGACTTTGATTGAACTTCAGTTTTTCTTTTGCCCTGGTGCGTCTCAGACTCTAATGTTGAGCAGGATCAATACATCTCATCTTGATCTGGGAGGGATTTTGTGATTTGGGCTACTCTGCAAATAAAACTGATCTGACTTGAGTGGAGGAAAATATTTGATGCTTATACACAGAAAACTACATGAAACGTGCCATGACTTGCTGCTGCGTGGGTGGAAACTATAGTTCTTGTCAGCTACTACAGCAGTAACAGGTAAAGCAAGTGCACTAAACCACAGTTATGAGTATAGTTTGTTTCCTTCTGTGTGCACTATGATTAATGTACTATACTTCTAGTGTACCATTTCTGATAGATCATTAATGCAAATTAACTTTGTGTTTACTTACTGCATTGTTTTACACTTAAGTGCTTGTTTTCGTACTAATACTGACTAAAAGTATCCATGATATTTGAATATTAATGTTTTTGGCCATGTATGGATATGCAAAATTACTATTTAATCTCTACTACAAGTGCACTGAAGTAGTGGTGGAGGAATAGAAGGATAATCAGGGAAATTAATTTAAGAATACATTGCAAGAAGTGGCCCCAGGAAGTCTCAAAATGGACTGAAACTAGTAATTATTTTCATTATGATTTAATATCTTGGTCTTTTTCTCAATTAAAAGGTCGACTCAGATTCTAATCCAATACACTTTTGTCAAATTCAGTACAAATCCCCTCCCAGAGAGAGCAGGACGATACATCTGGCTAAAAAGCTAACTTTAATCGTTTGGTTTGTAAAACTTCAGAAAATTGGAAGAAATGCTGTCATCTCTAAAGTATAAAAATAAAATCCTCACATTTGGGAAACTGAAAATATGAAATATTTGAGGCATTTATATGAATAATGAATTCTCTGTCTTTGGTGATTTGCTGATTGTTTCAGCTCTCCTTCTGTATGCTGTTGGATGATTTAATCTTTACCAAAGCATCACATTGTTGTAGCTCTTTGTATGTTTTGCATACAGAAATCTTAATTTGTAAAATATTCTAACTAAAGCTGCTGGAAAAATGTAATACACTAAAAAGTACCATATTTGTATAAAGTGCAGAAGACTAAAGTGCAGTACTTGAATAAATGCACTTAGTTGCATTCATACTGCTCTGACTATTATTCTTGCACTTACATAAAACATTAAAAAGGTAATGTATTAGAAATAAACATACTGGATAAAGTTTATTATAAAATATCTACTTTTCCATTTGGTATATTTGTATGTGAGCATTTCTGTGATTGCAACAGCTCGGCTTTCTAATGCTGAATTTGAAGGAGAGTGTGCAGAAATTTAAGGGCTTAAAAAGGCACAAGGACTCCTTTAAGGAATTTCATTTTATTTATTAAATGTTCTTTTATCCTTTAGGCTATAATTGAAATTTCTATTTTTTAGTCTCCAGTTTTATTTTTTTTAATTAGTTTCTTCTGAGCAGCCTGGCACTTAAAAAGCAAAGCCTGAATAAAAATAAAAGCATTAAAAAGTACAAATGAAACTTCTGGGGAAAAAAGCCTTTTTATTAAAAGTCATATACAAAAGGAATATTCCATGTTAGGTTGCTATAAAACGTCCATATGTACATTATATTACAGAGATCAGCAACGGCTCAGCGCCGAGCGACACTTTGAACCCTCAGTCTAATAAATGCGTGTGAATTCAACAACAAGTTCACACGCGTGTTTCACCGTCTTAAAAACACTGGATTTACAACAAACATCAAGAGATGTCGCACACAGTACAGGTCAGAACTCAAGACAACATCTGGAGCTTCACATCAGTTTAGAAAAAGACACCTGTGTTATTTCATTTGGATGCATAGCTTTGAGTACAATTCTTTCAGGGCTCTCTTCCTTATTTCCCCCCCCAGAGGAGAAATAAAAACTGTACCTTTATCTGACTGGAAAATATCTTGATGTAAAATCGATGTAAAATCTCAGACTTGGAGGGAATCACACCTTGAAGTGCACAAAAACCTTCAAAACATCTGGATTTGTTGGTTTGTGTCGCCATTTTTTCGGCTGAAGATTGACTTACGCGTGTATCAAATCCTTTTAAAGATTTTAAAATAAATTATTCTTTCTATGATTGTACTCTTTGCTTGCTCAGACTCCCTCCTCCTCAGAAAACTACATTCAACAGGCGGTGTAATGACGACATACGTAGCCGAGAGGTAGGCTGGGAAACAACCATCAGACACGAAGCTGGTTCCAGTCTGCAGCCACCACTGAACTAACTGCTGTTTCTCACTTTCTTTAAAAAAAGAAAAAGAAAAGAAATAAAACATTTGGCTGCTTGAAGAGTGGTAGAAGGAAAAGCTGGTGTCCAACCGACCCCCACGGCAGTCATCTAACCTCTTTTTGGTCCTCATTTCACCTTCAGGGAGACGCTCTAAACATTTCCTGTCACTAAGGTTGGCAGCACGCAAATCATAAATGCTTTAATGCAGGCGATGCCAATGACTTGTGGCCTGAAACAAACGACTTGATTTATTGAAGCAGAGTAATGAAGAAACTATTAAGTGGGCGCAAAATAAATTTAAGAGGTAATCAATCTTCTTAAGTTGAGATTTGAGAGTGTGCAGGGCAGATTTGTGAGAACAGAAGAACGTCTAGTTGAGTTTCTATCAGTGACATGCAAACTGTGATGACATAGTGATGGTGACGGCAAATGTCACGTTGAAAATAAATTTTTTAAAGTTTAGGTTTACATTTTTTTAAGGATGAAAACTGAAAAATGAAAGTAAGTACTGTTTCATTGTGCTTTGAAAGCTGCAATTATGTATCTGGAATTTTTGACTCTAAATTCAAACCTTTCAAAATTTTAGAAACTTTACATTTTTCCAAAATCAGAATCAAAAATTCAAGATTTAAGGATTCTAATAATATATATTCAGTATTTCAAATTAAACAGTTCAGATGCCAGAACCTGAGTAAAAAAAGTCTGATTAAATATTAATCTTATTTAAATTGCTTTTTCCCCCCAGTCAGCTGGATCATCATAACTATCACAGGAGTATTACCTGTTACTTAATTTTACACAACAAGTACACAAAAAGTAAATAAATGACCTAATAAACTGAGCAGAGTGCAAATGACCAACAGAGTGTAACTTGGTTGGCTGGATGTTGGATTCTACTGCTTCATTTTGGTATTCCAGATGTATAATTAGAAGTTTTAACTCCACTTTCAGCAATGTGAAGTTTTAAAACTTGGATTTCTGATTTGGAATTTGTGAATTCAGAGGTAAAAAATGAAAAGAAGTTGTGTACATAACTTTAATATGAAAAAGCCACACTGAAACAGGACTTGCTTACTGTAAAGTTTTGGCCTGTTCATGCTGGAGTGGAAGTGATGGGGAACAATATCCACAGTCCTGCTTTTATGCAAACTTATATTCCACAGTTTATCTGAACTTAATGACGTGTTAGACTACTCAAGCTCACGTGTTTCAAAGTTACAAGAAGAACTTTAGACAAACTTTGGAATATATTTTGACACGGAATTGCAGATTTTGTCCTCCCATCTCTAGTAGCTCTTGTCAGGGCCGATATACAAAAACGAAAAATCAGTTTGTATGTTGACACCTGAGTAATATTTTAAGACAACTGAAAAAACTGAAATATGACTTATTTGTGTAGCTAATTTTTACTGATGTCCGTGAACAATATTCTGCAAACTGCGAATGTACACTGCATGTCTGCACACACCAACTGTGACACACATTTGCACTAAAGTTCCAAACAGTGACCTCTTAATAAGTACCCTCTCTGCTTCTCAGTGCAGTTGCGCCCAGAGTCCATGCAGCTCAACGTGCCAGAAAATTTCATCAGCTGCTTTAAGCTTCACGGACCCACAGAGTGTAAAATGACTTAACTTTATTCAGAATATTGTGGAAAAACAGCTTGTCAGAGCACCTCAGATACCACTGGGTTGGCTGCAGGCTGATTCGGCTGCAGTTAAAGATGGAGGACGGATGTCTGGGTTTAATAACATCTGGTTTTTGTGCTCAAACTCTGCCCTGCAGTTATCTGAACTTGTGCACTCTCAAATCTGTACATGTAGATGATCAAAAATTGAATTTATTTTGTGCTTCTTCCAAAAGTTTAGTCAGTAACCCCTCTCTGCAGCGCCCCCTGGTGTGCGGATGCTGCATGTAAAACAATCAATAAGCAGAATTAAGGTCTCTGAAATTTAAAAGCTACAAATACATAAAATGGGGAGGTTATAAGTGCTATTCTTATTTAAATTAAATAGCATCTCAATAGTAGCAGCATCTCAATAGTAGCAGCCAGATGACTGGAGAAGTACATTTCAGCCTTGTCAGGCAGATGATGTAAACAATATCGACATATCATATATATCGACCTGAATTGTGTGCAAGAAATGTGGGGGACAGTAAATGTAAAGAGCTTAACAATTAATATTTTAGGAGATTTATGGTACAACAAAAATATTTAATATATTTTTTTAAATTTATATTCAATGTCTGATGAAGTCATTTATGGTTTTGCATTTAGTGATACTAACATTTTTTTTCATATTAAGCCATTAACTATAGTTGCGTGATACTAAAACAAGAAGGTATTAAGCATTAAATAGATTTAAAATCGGGGAAATGGGCCTGTAGCAGCAGAAAGGGGTTATTTAAGTTCGGTACAAATTTGACCTTTACTATGCTGTAATGGTAAAAGATGGCTGAATGAACATGTCTCACTATTTACTGCATTCCAAATCACATGAATGTGTGAGCGTCAGTAAGATTCTGTCTCTCTTGCTGCCATGTCTCTTTTCATTTCCAAACACATACCTAACTTAACCTTACCACAACGAGGTACTTCCTCTGACCAACTCTTCAAAACAAACAGAAAAAGCAATATGCCATCTAGCTCTATAACACAGTGCACAACCAATTGCAAGTTGAAAAGAGCTTCTGGGATGTTTCTACCACGGAGTACAAAAATAATCTCTCATCTGAAAGCGTACTAGCAAAGCTGATTTTACATGGTGGAAACACTGTGGGGTAAAAGAGTGTTTCACCTGGTCAGCCCACAAGCTTTAATCTGTCAACCTGTTTTTTGTCTTTTTACTGTATCCTCGGCCCCATCTAGTGCAACAAGAAGGTAGAAAGAGAAACGACAAGCTTTTTATTGAGCTTTTCAGAGATCTGGCTAATGTGTGGAACTGCAGAAAGCAGGAAGGCCAATAGACGTTTCTTTAGAAAATAAAAGACACACAGTTCGAGAGCAAAAAAAAAAAAGATAAAAAGTTTGTCCTTGGGAACATTTCTTTGTGAGATGGATTTTTTGTTTGCAGATCTTGGATTGCATGGTAGGGCCAGAGCTAGAATCGTCGGGGCGGGGATAAAAGGATTGAAATGCTACATTAAAATGCCCTTAAAGAAGAACTTTGAGTTCTCTTTGTAAGACTTCAACATCAAGGCCTTAATGCTGTTGGTGTTTTTCAGTGAACCACAATAATTCTTCAGCACACAGCTCCCCTCACCCTGAACATTTCTGACATAATTTGATGGCAAATCTTCCTCCAGAAAATAAAAACTTTTGACCCTGAAAGCACCCATTTTCCAAGAACAAAATTCAGCGACCCACAAACTACCCACAAATAAATACAGCACACTGAACAGCTTTTAAAGAAAGAAATAAAGGCAAAAATATAAATAAAGTTGTGTGACATATTCCTGTGTGAAGCCGGTGAATGAATCAGTTTTCTCTGTGCTTTTTTTTTTTTTTTACTCTAAGCTTTTGAACCACAGCTCAGACCTCTAACGTCTCCATCCTGCATCTTGTTTTCTGCACAAAGAGACATGAGGATCACATAATGAACCTCTGGCCCTGAAAGCGTCTCTGCTGCCATCGACCTACACGAGGGAGCAGAGCTGCTGTGTTCACGTCACATCTGATTTACTAAAGCTGTTTTCACAGGTAAGATGAGATGATCGTTGGTTTGAGGCCATTCTGGATTTGTTATTTTGCATTAAAGAGCTGCTTACAGTGATACAAGGATACTGACAGTTATTATAGTGACTGGAAACTATGTCGTCCTTCTGTATTGGTGCGTTTACACCAGCAAAACCAAAAACGTCCAAAAGTAAACAAATTCACATTTGTTCACATTCAAAATGAATGAAAAGCTTTTGAAATGAATGAATTTGCAACAAATGAGAATTCTAAAAGGTCACTGAGATTTAATGAAAACATTGCCAATGAGCTTTTTACCTGAATTTAGGCCACTTTTCTACAAATTAAACCAAACCTGCACTCAAGAGTTGAAATATACGACATGAATATTCGTGACATTCAGCAGTTCGGTTTTGTTTTACTCACATTACAGTTTCTCTGCTGTGGTTTCCTATTTGCTCCTCATGACTGGTGATCACAGGTTTACAGACTGCTCAGCTGTTCCAGCTTTTAAAAGGCCAGCAGCCAATCATGACTGAGGATTCTAAGTTGATGTCTGGTGCAGTCAATCAGATTTCAAGGCCCTGTTTGCACCTACACCGGTGTGTTCAGTTACTGAAGCTGATTGGATTGAATTTCAAAGCTGTGTGTGGACTTGATTGACATCTTTCTGACTATTAATTTAGCTTTTGTTGCACCAAAGTCTGCATAATTTTAAGAATGCTACAATGGAGTAGTCTTTCAAGACACCAGTGAAAACATTTTGCATTTTAGTGTGATAATGTCTAAAATGTTCTTGAACAAGTGCTTTTTCAGGGTAGTATCTGTTGGATTGTTCAAATCAGAAACAACAGTCTACCAAATGTTGCTTCTCCTGCGTCTCTTATCACTTAATATCACTTTTTAAGCCTAAATTTTGACTTTCAGGAATCCACAAACTGTGATGATTTCCGGCAAACAAGCCTGTAAATCCATGAATGTTCACAGGAATTTTTAAAAGAAGAGTGTTCATTTTAAAGTAACTTGTTGAGGACAAATAAATAAATTCTAATTTATATGTCTAACAGTAGAACAGAGGTCACTGCTGTATCACTGCAATCATTAAAACTAATATTTAACATTATACTTAATAGGAGTGATCTTATCATTAAGGGATGATACCGAACGTACCTCTCTGCTTTTTTTGTTTTTAGATATGACGTGAACACAGCACTGAGTCCCATTCCCCCCATATAAACACTGTGTGTGGTTGGGGTTAGGTAGCGCCCCCTAGTGGTGATGAGGCAGGGGTTCATGGCTGTGGCTCCTCTGTATGTAGGCCATTGCGTCCCTGTATGAGAGGGCCAGCTGGGGCCGGTCGTACATCTCGCTCAGTGCCTGGAACTTTGGGCCCCACCGAGAGAGCCTGTCACAAACAAACCCTCCTTCATCATCGTCCTCCTCCTCCTCCTCTTTGTCTCCAGGGCCGGTGGCGATGTTTCTACAGGACGCGGCCGACCCCAGCGAGCTGAGGCTTCCTGCCGAAGACCCGGAGCCTTCCACGCACCAGACGTGGTAGGCATCTGGTGGGAAGGCCTCGCTGTCGTTGTCCGCCTCCCAGATGATTCGTGCCACGTAGCTTTTAAAGTCTACATGGGAGCGCGACCCAGATGGGGGGTCAACGTAGCTGCTGGCGTCCGCGTCTCTGCCCATGTGGGCGGTGTAGTTGGCGTAGGTTGCGTCGCTGTTGTAGTTGGCGTTGGCGGCGTGCTGATGGTGGTGGTGGTGGTGGTGATGCGGGATGCTGAGGTAGGGGGCGCCTGAGCTGCAGGAGGAACCGGACGGATGAACCTCCTCCTGGGAGCCTGGGGAGGATTTGATGAGCGGGGCGGTGGTGCAGGAGGATGACTGAGACAAACTGGAGCAGAGAGGACGCTTCAGCTCTGTGATATCATAGCCGTTCTGAAAGGATGGAGGGGAAAAAACAACATATGCACTCAATAAATAAAACGTAAAATTATTCATCATTACAGCTGGCTTATGAAAACAGTCTCTGAGCTGATTCTTTAGTGCAAACTTTTTAGATTGTCCTTAATGTTCCCTTCAAGCAAGGTCTGCACCCACTGCACATTGTTTACATCAGTGTAGTGATGTGACTGCTAAGTCATGATGCTATATTTCCTACTTTCCTATGTTTCCCAAATTGGCTAAAGTATTTTTTACGAGACTAAATATGTTGTCATGTAGAATTTGCACATTTTTTCCCAAGAAAGTGAATAGAATTCTGCAAGAGAGATCATGTGAATGCTTGTTTTCTGTACACAGAGCCGTTAAAGCTGGGGTAGCTGACTCGGGTGAAGGCAGGGGACACCCTGGACAAGTTTGCCAGCCTATCGCAGGGCTCTCTATACACACAGACAGACAGCCAAGCACACTCACATTCACACCTATGGACAATTTGGAATAATCAATTAACCTCAGCATGTTTTTGGACTGTGGGAGGAAGCCGGAGTACCCGGTGAAAACCCACGTTGCACAGGGAGAACATGCAAACTCCACACAGAAAGATCCCAAGTGTCCTAACCGGGGCGCAAACCGGGGATCTTATATTCGTGAGGCAATGGTGCTAACAACCGAGCCACCGTGCAGCCCAGAGCACTTTCTAAAAGTTTTGATATACAGAGCAGTATGATGGTGTCTCCCAATGGGGAAAAGCTAGAGATTGATGTGTGGCTGTGGCTCAGGCGGGAGAGTGGGTTGTCCACTGATTGCAAGGTTGGCGGTTCAATCCCCTGCCCCTCCACATGCTGAAGTATTCTTGGGCAAGACGCTGAACCCCAAGTTGCTCCCAATGGCATTCATCACCTTGTATAGAAGCTCTGTCGCCACTGGTGTGTGAATGGGTGAATGCGAAACACATTGTAAAGCGCTTTGAGTACCACTAAGGTAGAAAGGAGCTATATAAGTGCAGACCATTTACCATTTTACCATTTACCTCAGTGACACTGTGCCAAGGGAATAAGTTAAATCCCATAATGCACATTGTATGGTGCACATCTGAGTAGTCATTTCAAACGTCTTACATCTGGTTTTGAATAGTCGGCTACTATACTGTATCTTGATATTAAGTGAGGATTGTGATACGATTAAAAATGCCACAGAAGTTCATTTAGAAAGTGCCTCTCAAAAACAACCTTACCTCACAGGACACGGGTAGACCATTCCATTTCAACAACTCGTCATCTATTAAAATGTTACGCTTTCAAGCTTCTGACAGTGTGCATGGTCCTTTACTTAAAAAAAGACATTTTCATGTGAAAAGTAGAACAGTGTGTTTGTGTACCTGGTCCTGCTCTCCCCCTCCCTCTTCGTTGTAGTTGAGGATGTTTTCACGGATGTCCTCCCAGCTCTCGTGCTCAGCTGGGATGTGGTAAACTCCTCGCTTCCTGAACTTGTTTCGGCTGCCTTTCTGGTTCCACACCGTCACCGCCACCAGCACCGCTACACACACACACAGAGGAGGACAGTATAAATATGCATTTTTTTTAAAGCGTGAATGTGCTTCTGCACCACTGGGACAGACATTAATTTCCTTCCTGTACATTTGTAGCAGTGGCTCATTAAAGCTGCTCTGTGGAGTCATTTAGCCTCAATAAATCAGTACCAAGTTCATTTAGAAACATTAGTATAATTACTCCAAACAGGTGAAAAACAAATGAGCCAACCGTTGGGAGGAGGAGTATCTGAGCTTAACAGCCTCTACGCAGCATTTTTTTCATGCACGGCAGCTACAAGGTCGGATTTTAGAAGGAAAATCTGTTTAAAAAAAAAATCACCTCCAACGTATTTGTTCTCTACAGGGGAGAGCAGGAAGCGATAGAGCTGTTGTGAAATGAAGTGAAATAGTGGAAAAACACAAGACCCAGCTAGTGTGGAGCCGGTAAAATCAACCATCCTTTGATTAGCTGTTGATCATATATCAACCTGGCTGTTATGTAACCTTTATGTAACTGAATTCTCTCTGCATCAGCACAGTCTGTATGTTTCTGGTCAATGTCAATGGAAAAGCTATTGATCTGCAAACTGTTACACAAGTTTAGAAAAAAAGGTCTTTAGAGGACATGGTTTATTTGGCAGCACATGTGTGTATGTGTCCATCCATCCATGATCTATACACTGCTTTACCCTATGAAGGGTCATGTGGGGGCTTGAGGCTAACCCAGCTGGTGTGTGTCCAGATATTTTTTTCTTTGTCATTTTGTTTTCTGATATTCTCTTTTTCTGTAAATGAGTTGAAATTAAGTTGGACTCATCACTCAATTCAGACTTGAGTCATGAATCCGATGCCGTTAAACTTCACTTGAATCAGTGAAACCTAAGGATGGAAAAATTATTTGCTTAGGAGATTAAGGTTTGGAACTGGACTCAGAATGACGAGTTACTCATGCCTCGGAATATAATGAATTTGTCTGAAATAAATAAATATTGTGTACCAATACTGCTCATAGTTCGTTTTTTTTTTTGAAAGGGACAAAAATAATTGAGATGGAAAACAATAAATAATACATATATTTACTGTTTGGTATACTCTATATATTACACGCAGCCATTAAAAACGTCATTGTTTCAAGTTTGCCTTAGTCCATTCAGTTGAATGTACGATGAAAAGTTCAGTACAGTTTACCTCAACTTATTCTCTTTAAATTTACTTCACTAATGAACGTCTCTTGGGCCTCACCGAAGAAGACGAGCAGACACATGCTGATGGCCAGGATGGAGCTGGGGCTGAGGGCGGCCAGCCGGTGACCTTTGACCTGCCCCAGCTCGCAGCGCTGACCCCTGAAACCCTCCTGACACCGGCACCGGTAGCTGTCGGGTGAAAGTGCCTGGCAGACGCCGCCGTTACGGCAGGAAGAAGGTCCGCAGGGCGATGGCACACAACGCTGCTGACCCGAATCGTCCGTCACCGTCACCTGACCGCCGGGACACCTGGGACATGACGGAGATTAGGGCGGATGACAAGATGAGTTAATGGGAATAAATGCTTTGAACTCTGAAGACCTGAAAATGTCATTTCAGAGGAAAAGTAAAAATACTATTCTATTAAATATTTTACAAAATATTAAGTGAAATTCCAATTAGAATTAATTAATGGCAGTTCAGTGGAAGTTATGCATGTGTGCCAGTTTGTGTGACTGTGACATTTACTTGCACTGGTGTTTCCTCCACAGGTCAATGCAGCGCAGCGGGCTGACGCAGGGTTGGCTGCTGCAGGCGTCGCTGGAGCACCCTGAGGTGACGCCACGCCTCTCCAGCACTGTCACCAGGTCCCGGCTCTGGCCGTCCAGAGGAAGGACCTGACCGTTGAAACGAAGGTCCCGCAAACAGCCTGGATGAGAAAAGAAGTTTGGTTTATAATTCATCAGTATGGTTTTTACCACATCTAATTGTACTGCTGCTGCTGCTTCTTCAAGGACAATACAAGAGTTTGTCAAAGGTCATGAGATTGTTAAGGGTAGCTAAAACTATCTTTTACTCGTCTCTAACTTGCCAAGCAAGCAATATAGATTAGATATATAGATATAGATAGCAGACAAAACAGTAGATTAGTAAGCAAACCCAGTAAATGTTGTGTCCCACAAATTTGGGCAAAAAAAGGTCAAAATTCCTTGCCAATTATGAGAGAAGTATTTGGAATAAAACAATCTATGATCTACAATGTATGTGTCTTAAAATGACAACTTTGCATTTCCATTTCAGGCACCAAACCTGTGACAGACTGGTGTGCTTTGTACCAAACCAGCGCTGGATCTGAATAGTTTAAACCTTTATTTTTATTGTTTTGTAACAAGACGCTGATGCAAACCACAAATATTTAAAGAATACACAATCTTGGTGCTAAGAAAATCAATCTTCATTATGTAATTACAGGTTCAAATACTGGATTTTGTGTTTTCTTTCAAAAACGGTGTAGTATCTCAGGAATTTAACCATCTCTTGCAATGATTTGTAAAAAGGCTTTATGACAAGAATCCAGATTATATCCAGATCTCACCTTGAAAGTCGGCCTTGTCTCCGGTGCTTAGTCCGTTGCCAACCATCAGGCTGGACGGGTGAACCACGATCTCCCTGCGGCTTCCCAGCTGGGCCTGGACCTCCCGCGAGCCTCCGCCCTGCTCTAGCCTCAGGGTGAACATGTTGTCATGGCGACTGAGGCTAACCAGGACCCACTGGCCGATGTCTACCCGCTGGCCAGGGAGCTGCAGCGCGTGGGCAGCGTCGCCCAGGTTGGCACGCACTGAGATGTGACCCTCTATGATCTAACACAGAGAAAAAAATGTAAATTTCCCCTCACAAACCTTCATATAATGTCTCATGCTTTTTCTTATTTATGCCTCTGTGTGTAATCAGACCCTTTACTGAGGTAAACATAGAAATACTACAGTTTAAGAAAATATCCTGCATACATCAGCAAAAAGCACTGAAAGCGTAGAAAGTAAAAGTACACACTCTGCATTAAAATGTCCCCTGTGACATATATATTATTCATGATCATTTAGATTGGTCATACTGATGCAACAATTTATAAACAACATTATACTTGTCAAGAAAACACTCATTTTAAATCCAAGCTCACGGTTCAGTAACAAGATAAGTCGGAGGTTTTAAGGTGATTAATAAAAGAGAAAAGGCAAAAAATAAAGTTGTTTCAGACAATGCATTTTTTATATATTTAATTAGTTTTTAATGTTCTCTGACATTTGATTTTTTTGTATTATATGTTCAAAACTACAGCTATTCAGAGATATTAATGAAAACACATGAGAAATTGAGGGGAAATCGCTCTTGTGTATAGATCTGTGAAAATGGGACACAACCAGACAGTATTGTTTGGTCAAAATGGCTGAAAACTACTAATTATATTTTTGTATTTCATGCTGTTTTCTGGGTAAAATTTTACAAAATCTTAATGCTAAAAGCTGGCAACAGTGACAAAAACAGTCAGATGTAATGGGAAAGAAAGTGTGAAATGGTGTAACATAAGACGGATTAGTGAAGTGCAAACATCTATAAAGTGAATTTAAGTGCAGCGTATGAGTATAAGCTAAGTCTATTCTAATCTATGCTGCTTTGATATGTGAATGCTTTTTAAACTGTGCTAAAAGCGAGTCTGTCTTTGTGTACTGAGAGGTCAAAGGTCAGCTGGTGTTGTCTGAAGGGTGGACTGACCTCCAGGATGATGTACTCGCTCGCCTCCCGCGACGCCACGGAGAGCAGAGTACCCGAGGTGGCTCTGGTTCGAAGGAGCAGCTGGATGTTGGTGCGTCGAGAGCTTCCGCCTCCTCTGAGCTGGAAACGCACCACGCTGCCCGAGTCGAAGGAGAACTCTGTGACGGCTGAGTGAGGAGGAAGAGATGTATTAAACTTAAGCTAGTTGACTTTACAGTTTAGACGGTTCATGCAGCGCTCATGTTTGGCCAAACTGGATGAAATATAAGGGGCACGACACTGTGTGCTTGCTGTGGATGACACAATTATAACAGGAGTCATTCCATGCCAACTCACCTAGGGCCTCCCAGTTGGGGTCATGGATTTTCTTGAAAAAAAACATGCAAAAACATCTACCTAAACCATGGAACCCTGCAAATTTCCACAGCTCTACTCCACATTCTTTTTGAGTTATGAATTTTTGAAAATTGGCCCTCTGTGTTAAATTTGATAACTTCACTGATTCTTTTAAAGCATCTTTAAAGCCTCACCAGTTGCTTATTTGTTA
>OMNN01028539.1:0-23279 GCA_900302755.1 Chromis chromis | reverse complement strand
CACTTGCTTATATGTCACAGGATTTGACTAATTTTTTTTTTACTGAATATCCAGAAACCTCAAGAAAAAGTTGGAACTTGTAATCATGTTAATAGCTTATGCTTATTTTACAGAAATTAAAATAATAAAAATCTATCATTTATCATCAAAATGAAAAATCTTTCATTTAAAAAAATTCATATCTCCACTAATATTCACTCAATTCCAACCAAATTTTCATTGAGGATAGAAACAACTAAGTTCTTTGGAGCTTGAAAATCCACTTTTTAGGACATAAGGGGATGTCTTCATATCCAATGAAACATAAAAAAAATAAAGATGTCATATTACTCCTTCATTATTTAAACATTTTGATGATTACACATTTTTCGTAGTTTTCAGTGGCTTTAATATCACATTTGGTAAATTTATTTGTCAGGTAAATATTTGTATTATGTTGATTTCAAGGTTTTATATGTCTGTATGGTACCTGTTGAGCTATTTTGTCATAAGTTCAGGAAAAAACTGAATGTCTTTCAATTGAATTTATATTCATATATGATCCCCAAACAAGATTTCAGGGATGAGCCATATTGATTAGGGCTAAAAAATCACCAGTACACACACTCAGTGTCTTACCCCTGTCACACTTGTGTCCAGTGTATCCTGCGTGGCACTCGCAGCTGAAGGAGCCCCAGTCAGCGAGGCAGGAGGCGTGAAGACCACAAGAGGGACCTGCTGCCGTCACACACACCCCGTCTGTGAGCCTGCACCCCGGGGCGCTGTCCACACTCTCGCCTGGAGACGCCAGATCGTACACCTGAGGAAGGGACGAAGGTGTGATGTGACAAAGATGTTTTCATTCATCACTGCAAACTTTCTACATATACTTCATAAAAGAGCCCAGCGATACAAAACACTTGCTGCCTCCATTTATGTGATCCAGGCTGCGTTCACAGCCAACCTAAGATTAGAGGAGGTTTTTTTTAAATGCTGCAGTTTTCCTCCTTTAAGTTTAAAATGAAATAACACCAAATTTGACATGCACTAAATTCCTAAACATGGCCATTGTTTTCAGTTGGCAGCCGTACTCTGGTTGCATTTTGTGCTGTGTCAATCCACCTTAACGCATGAACTCCAAAATGTGTTTTGAATTTTTTCTGAAGGAATCAAGAAACCAGCTCTGAGAACAGAGCAGCGATGGAGGATTATATTTCTCTTTCTTTTAGCGTCTTGAAAAGCAGCTTTCTTTTGTCCTAAAAGAAATTGGCCGTGTGAAAGCTAAGCTATGGAATATGAAAGGGTTCCTCCTCCGGAGAGCGTAATTGTGCTCAGTGAATTTCACATTCATCCCTCTAATGGTCTGATATTCCTTCTGCGCTAGTGGATATTTTGTCCTGATGGTGGCACCAGAGGAAAGGTGAGAGGAAACATTACCATTCAGTCTCTTTGAGTCATGATTTTTAAATATTTGCTCTAGACCAAAGGATGAAAAGGTGCGTGGTTTCATCCTAACAGCACACTGTTGTAAAAATGTAGTCAAATACAGTAGAAGGATTCTCAATGTAGGCGTTTCTTTAACACTTCAAATGTGCTAATTTGTAGTTTGCCAGTACATCTAAAATGTAATTTTAACACAGCTTAGCATCATTCGGACTCACTTGAATTCTGTTGGTGCCAAATAACAGCAAGAGGCCTGAAAATATACTGAAACCTTCAAGCGGCGTCATATTACCATATTTAAAAATAACACATTTGGACAAATTATACATTCTTACATGACGGCGACATAAGGCCGATCCTCTCACAAACACAGCCCCTTTGATCCTGCAGTTACTTCAGCAGCTCACAAGCTGGGAAGACATTGATTTTATTGATCTTGTAAGTTTTTGAATTTCTCTGCAAGTTCTGATGAACCCTTGAGGATAGCAAAAACATATGACTTTGCTCACACAGTAAAGCTCAATCACTGGCACAACGTGGGCGCTCACACTGAGAGCAAAAATCGACCTAACATCAATTTTGTCAATTAAACATTCTAATAGAGTTTCAATCAGAAGAAATAGCTACTTTGAATCACTTGTTGAGTTTGTAAGAATTACAATCAATTTATCATCAATCATTGCTCTCTTTGAGGTCCTCCCTGATCTTTAATGTAAGATGTCTGATATTGACCCCATTCTCACACTTTCTGGACTCAGGATGAATTGTATGTTATAGATTAGAAAGATGAAGAAACAAATGCTACATTTAATCACATTTAGCTTCATGTTCTGTAGGGACGTGTGGAAAAGCTTTAGTTTATTTACAGTTTAGTAGTTTATTTATATAGTGCAAGGAAGAGTAATGCAAGGTGGACATAAGCCCATAAACCTAAATTTACATTCTCCTTTTTAACTTCAAATACTGTTACTGTAATTCATTTTATTTGACATATTTTCATCATTATTATTATTAATGCAAAACATTATTGGCAGACACAGATAAAGTGAATAACACTGATTATCTTGGAACAATGACACACAGCAGTGTTTGAGACATATTAGACCAAAAGTGAACAGTTGGTTACAATCAATATGTTGAATGCAGGTGAAACAGGCAGATAGCTACGGCCAGATTACTGAGTTTGGAGCATCTCAGATTTAGCAGGGCTTGCACGGTGCTTGTAGGCAACATTGATGAGTACCTACCAAGAGTGGTCTGAGGAGGTACAAACCATAAACTTCAAAAATGGATGACCTTTCTGATAAAAATCATGTTTTTTTAACCTTCATATGTTCATATGGTGTCTTTTTTTATATACTAGAACCCATTCAGTGTCAGACTGCCTAAAAACAAGGATTCCGACAGCCAACGTTTCAATTTATCAAACCTAAGGCACCAATCATGCCAACTTAAAAATCGATATCTGGTTTAAACATGTACGGCTGAATTAGTTTTGCATTGTTTGAGCCATGTTGTAAGTGAGCTGGTGTGCTTGAGCTGTAGAGGTGGGTCTTCATAGATCTGTACATTCTAAAGGAAGCAACACTGTAGAGTTCCATGTAGGCCCTTTTAAGTTAGGAAGGGATTATTTATGTTTAAAAAAACTTTAAACTTTGTACCGGACTTCAAGATCTATGTTTTTTTTTTTTTTTTTCAAACCATGTGATTTTTAGCACAATCCTCAATTCTAGTACACACAAATCTTTCTTAATTTTTCAAAAGTAAATAAACTCAAAATTGATTGAATATGAAACACAACCTGTACTGCCTTGACAAAAAATGACGACCCCCATTTGAATCTGTATTAGTATTAGCCCTCTAACATTGCAGCTGTGGTGATCCTTATAAAGAGTGAAAACATGATCCCAACCTCTCCACTGACTGCAGGAAACAACCCCAAAACTCAAGCAATCGTGGGTAGAATGAGACATTCGCTGCAGTGGTGGGCAGATGCTAACATGCTTCCACATCTTCTTGTTTAAAATCTGGCCAAAGTCTTTCCCTGGGAATATTTTGGGATCTTTGGATGCTTGTTGAGATTTTCACTCAGCAGCAGAGGAACCGCAGCAGCTTGCTGAATTTCAGGAGGATGAGGAGGAAGCGGGAGATTCTTTTCATTTATATTATATTTTGGACTGTGATGTTGTTATGTTGGCCTTGGCTGACGAGCCAAGCTCAGACCACCATCTGTCTGACCACCGTCCCCACGGTACATGTACACACACACAGATACAACATGAATGAATACATGCATGCGCAAACACGCACACGCACACGCACACGCACACACACACACACACACACACACACACACACACACACACACACACACACACAGAGACCTACAGACATTAAAACATACACACACGTGGGAAATGCTAATGATCTGTGGAGTGGAAACACACTCTCAGAGTTCTGTTTCCATTACTTCAGAGGACATTACATTGATTTACATGCATTTCAAAGGGACCTAAGCTAACCCTAACCATCACCACCACTTTCCAAACCCTCACATTTACCCTGAACTTAGCCAAAACCTTATTCTGAGCCCTAAAACAAGGTTTAAAACAAGAGGCATAGCCCCACAATGTGACTGTATGAACAGATTTATGCCCCCCCACAAGATAAATAATACAATAACACATGCAAAGTTGTGTTACCTGACTGTCGACCACCAGGTTGCGGATGCAGCCGGTGAAGCTGCGGTAACGGCGGTGAGGAGACATGTCTTTCACGCCTCCCAACTGGAGAGGCTGGAAAACATTCAGATACCTGAGGGAGAGGAGGAGGGGAAGAAAGGGGAAGAAGACAGACAAAAGAACATGAGAAGAAAGAGGACAATGTATAGAAGAGGAAACAGGATGTGGAATAGTAGGGGGAAGAATGATAGAAATTTTCAGCAAATGAGAAGAAGAACAAGTGTGAGAAGAAAGAAAGAGGAGGATGGAAATATGTAATATGTAAAGGTTGAATGTAGAGGATGACAAAGAGAAAAAGGAGAAAAGAAAATATACAAGTAAATACAAGTGGAAGGGGTAAATGGGGAGAGCAGGAGGAAGGAGGAAAGGAGTAGTAGGTGGAAAAACAGGGGAATAGGTGGTACAAGAGGAAAAGCAACATGGTAAAAATGAGGGATGAGATGGAAGGTGAGAAAAAAAGAAACGAGAATTAAACTTTTCAGACCAAAGTTTTCACATTGTGTCTGCAGTGATGTAGATATTTAGTGTCTCCAGGCTTGTTCTTACCGCTGGTTCCCAGGAGTCTCTCCTGCAGCTCTGCAGCCAGACTGGTCCGTATCCTGAACCTCCCCTCCGACACCCTCCAACTCATTCACGGCCACCCCTCCACACTGGTCCAGGATCAGCTGAACAGCCTAAAAATAGAGGGAATGAGACCCAGACCACTGACAACACACTTCACTTATTGCCATTGTCTCACAGAATAAAGGGTTCCTCATGCTATCCATCTTTTCTTCTCATTTTGCAAGGTTTCTTCATCTAACTCTTCTGTGATGAGTCAACAAACCCATGCATGACCACATGCACTGCAACTTATGGCAGTTTATCTGTATTTTGTTAAACATTATTGCCACGTAAAACTGATATGAACCATGTGGATTGATCACACAGAGTTCCAGTCATCCATCCATGCATCCGCTATCTCACCAACTACATCCATCAATACCTTTCCATCACTGATGATGTCGAGGCGATGCCAGCGTCGGTCGGTGACGGTGGATTTGGGTGGGAGCTGCAGGGTCAGTGTTCCTGATCCATGGTTTATACTCAGAGCAGGAACTCCGTTTCTCAACTCTGGATGGGAAAGTGAGTAAAATCTCAGTAAAATCACGAATCGAGTTGTTATAAGCAATAAAATTGAGCTTGTGACCATCAAAAATACACAACAAACGTGAAAAACAAGTTGGAAACTTGTTGAACTTCTGTGTCAATTCAGATCAGGTGCAGCAGTGGTTAAACTCAAAGCAAGATTATTTGCCTCTGGTATCTGGAAAGTAGATGCTTGGCCCGACATCACTTCTCTGTATTGCTGTGTAAGCTGCTGAATCCCATCAACAACTGCAGAAATCCCCACCATCAATTCTCTGTGTGTGTGTATCTTCCAATATCCTCTCAACTGCTGTCACCATCAGATGAGTGTGTTTGACCCGATCAACCTCACAGTCACAGTATTGAACATGTAAGTGAAAAACGCTCCAGAGAGATCAATGCTGCGACCATCTTTGATTTTCCCCTCCCCGGATCGACGCAGCAACAGCTCGAAGTTCGATAATTACATAACTTTAATGCCACAAGATTATGCAAGAAGTGTTTGAAAGGCCATCTGCAGTCTAATCCGTTAACACCAGACTAGGGCCGCTGGGAGCTGACATTAGTTTATGAAGCTCTTCATCCACTGAGAAACTGTCTTTACAGCAGCAGAATGGTGAACGCTTTGTTGTTTGTTGAAAAGGAAGAGCTGCGGCACGTTCCCACCAGCACTGTGAGATTAGTATGTTTGTTAGAGAACTTAGAAGTAAAAAATAATGTTTCAACTTCCCGCAAAGGGGTGCCAAATTCCAGGCATAATTTTCAATATTGTTAGGGCAGCCGAGGATCCACACCGACAGCCTGCTAAACTAAAGGAAAAGTCTCATCGGGTGATCTAGCATTGGTGCGTGTTGTCATTTTTTACGATTGATTGTTGGTCAGGTGGTCATTCTTTTTGTTTGTCTAACACTTTTGAACCTTTCAGCAATAACTCTTATTAATAATAATAATAATAATAATAATAATAATAATAATGAATTGGTTTTATATTGCGCTTTTCTGTCTTTTGGACACTCAAAGACGCTTTACATTTCATTATTCATTCACTCCCATACTCGATGGTGGTAAGCTACGTATGTAGCCACAGCTGCCCTGGGGTAGACTGACAGAAGCAAGGCTGCCATTCTGCGCCATCGGCCCTTCCGACCACCACCAACCACTCACTCTCACACTGCATTCACCCAACTGGTTGAGGCAGATGGCCGCCTCCCCTGAGCCTGGTTCTGCTGGAGTTTTTATTTTTTGCTGTGAGATGACATATGTTGTGAATTGGCACTATAAATTTATATTATGGCTGAAAAGTTAACAGAAGCTTGCTACAAAAGTTATTAATTTTATTATTTTAAATAGAAAACAGAATCAAAACTTCACCTGGTGCCATTCTGACACAAGAAGGAATAACTGCAAACCTTGCAGTGTTTTTATATAGCTGAAAGTAACAGCTGATGCAATATTACATCATCATCTGCACATGTCAATCTTATCTGATGCAATCTGTGAGAAATATTGCCATATACTTAGTTTATCCCGACAGCAATTACAACTTTAAGTGGTGATGAACTTTCTTTGAACACCAGCGTATTTCGCTGATCAACCCATAAAGAGCTCTAAGTTGAGGTCAGCGAACTGAGATTTTAAATTATTTATGTGCATTACCTATAAACCCCAAAACTTTTCCCTTGACCGACACTTTGTTCTGTATCTTATCAGACTCTATAGTGGTGTCGATTTTCATGGATGTTGCTGCACATATTAATGAAGTACTCAAATCGAAACACTCTTGTTTAGTGGTTTGTCGTTGCTATCAAACTCATCATGATATGTCTATATTTGTCGTGTTACCTACAGTAGAAGGGAAGCAAAAACACACTACACAAGCATTTCAGCAGCAAGCTCACCTATGGCGATGAAGTCCTCCTGCTCCCCAGATTGCATGGGACCGAGCGGCCCGTTGTAGAGGAGCAGCCCATTGGACGACTCAGCCAGGAACTCCAAGGAGATGTGGCTCTGGAAGCAAGGCATAATGGGAGGGAACCAGGCATAGCCCTGTCCGCCGAAGCTGTGTTTGGTCTGCTGACACTCGGGACCGTCGAACATAGGTGGACACTTACATCTGAGAGATAAAGAGTTTGTTTTATTTTATTTCCGGCATTTCCTCTTATATGATTTTCCTGCTTGTAGAGCATCATATTAAATATTAGTTTAAAGTTAGAAGTTTTTAGAAGTTAAGAACACTGTTTCGAAATATCCATTTGAATAAGGCTATCCCTGCAAGAATTGTTTTCATTAATGTATTTTTCTGTTAATTGTGTCATCCAGAGCTAGCCTTCTCCATGTGCCATAGTCTATGTCTCAGGGAGAAAACCATTTAAAAATATTTCAATTCAATTCAGCTCTTTCCAAAATCAAATTCAAAGACAACACACTGTTCCCCCCCAAAAAACCCCCACCCTTTCATTGTGTTGAACCATGTTAAACAACTCCCCCCCACCAATTCCCCAAACACAAGACTGAGGAACATGATCTCAGTTACACCAATTATAAAATCTGTGTCAGTTTCTGTGGCAGCATTTCTTTCCCAACGAGTTAAAATGATCTGAGAGATCAACAGACGGAAAGACAAACAGACACAGAAACCGAATGCATGAAAACTTAAAAGAATAAAATAGCTTTAATGTATATTTGCCAGTGTTAATGAGCTTTTTGGGGAGCAGAAGAGAGTAAAAGTGAGAAGGAGTGAGAACCATCTGTCAGATTTAGCAAATTAAATGTTTCATCCAATATCTACACCATTAAAGTGATGTGACAATTCAAAGTCAACTACTGTACACGTGGTGAGAAAATGAGGCTTTGGAGTGTTATTACTCCGAGAGAAATCCACTGCCTCTCTTATTAAATCTTTAAAATGTCTGACAGATTCGCCTGGAGTTAATCAGTTAACAAATGGGAAATTTCTGCTTGCTTCAGACAGTGACTCTAACAGTCGGGGACTTGAATCTGCGGCAGATGAACAACCAGCAGACTTCTAATCAGTGCTGTCAGGTGAAAAGTGTAGAAACACAGAGCTGCCACAGTGAGAAAAGTCAGGGAAAAAAAAAGACTCACAGTCTCTCATTATAAAGAAAAACTTTTCTTGTTATAATAATGCCTTTATCGCAGGTTACTTTCAAAGAGAACAGTATTTTGGAGACTGTTGAAATTTGACAACAAAAGATGACAGCGGAAGCCATCCTAAAGAGAATATATTTGCTGCATAACAATCCCACTTATGTAGCTTAGTGGAAATGGAACTGGCATATTTAAGCTCATCCTGGATGCATTATAGTATGGCATTAAAGGTGTCCCTGCACCTACCGGTAGCCCAGCGGTCCGTCCTGGCAGGTGCCCCCGTTGAGGCAGGGGTTGACGGGGTAAGAGGAGCAGGGCAGGTGGATAGCCTCTCGGCCCTTGCAGCCGCACCGAGCAGCGGAGGAGGCCGACAGCGAGACCAGAGAGATGTTACCAGAGCTGAGAGGCAACGGCGCCTGGCTGAATGAAACCTCGTTGCTGCAGCCTCCGGACTGACTACAGTCTGTGTAGGGACAGTCATCCACACCCACCTGGGAGATGGACACACCCAATGTGGCCTCCAGCTGCAAGGTTTAAGATAAAGATGGTACACAGATAGAAAAACAGTGCTGTTAATGAACTACAAAACAAGATTAACTGTTCAACAAAGTGCAAAAAAAATGACAACTAGCATGGAAGTAATAAAAAAACAGCATGAAGATAACTAGATCTAGCATGAAACAAAAAACTAGGAGGAATAAATCCAAGGCTACTGAAACTAAAACTAGAGACAATCTAAAAGTAACCAACTAAATCTGAAGCACAGCTTAGATATTTTTTGAGTAACATACACCGATCCGGCATAACATTATGACCACCTGCCTAATATTGTGTTGGTCCCCCTTATGTGGTCAAAAATGCTGTGAACCATTGGGCATGGACAAGAGGACCTCTCAGGGTGTCCTATGGGGTCTGGCACCAGCATGTTGGCAGTGGATCCTTTGGGTACTCTGGCTTGTGCAGTGGGGCCTCTGTTAATCAAACTTGTTCCACTGCATCCTGTTGAGGCTTGATCAGAATGGGGTCTAGGAAGTTTGGAGGTCAAATCAACATCTTGGGCCATTGTCATGTTCCTCAAGATGTTCCTGAATGGTTGATGTTTTTGCCATGTTACCCCCGCAAGGCCAGTAACATTTGAGATTGCATGAGGGAGTGTGCTTGTTCCTGAACAATGTTTATTTGGGTGTCTAAGCCTCAACAACAGCAAGGTTTTCCAGCAGAACACCACATAGTACCAATATGATCAATGTTATTCACTTCACCTGTCAGTGGTCATAATTTTGTGGCTGATGGATGTAAGATAACATGCAAGCAAATATTTACCCTAATAAGGCCACTAAAGCAGATTAAGTAATAGATTAATATTAACATTTAAACTAAATTGTGAATGTGAATATAAAACTAATATAAAAGTAAGAGAAACTCAAACTAGCATGGGGGAAAAACTAAAACTATTATTGAAGTCGTGAGCTGTTTGAACATATTAGAGAATTTCAGAGAATGACAGCAGCCGTCTTTGATCTGTTGTCTACCTGCATCAGTGTTATCTGAATTTACTCTATTTCCCCCCCTAATGTTATTTATGCACTTTGGTGTTTCCTCTGTCATTTTCCCCTTCCTGTTAAAGTTTTGCTGTCATTTGCTGTCTGTTGCCAAATTCACCCGTTTCTCTGCTTGTCATCCTGATTCTTTTTCTCTCGTTTTGTCTTTTATGGGTGAGAGGTTTTCATCAAAGTCCCTCAGGGTTTCCTGTCTCTCTCCAACTGTGTGTATTTCTTTTTTTGGAGTTTAGTTATTCAGCTGACACTCTTATCCATAGTGACTTACACTCCCCAGGCAGGGCTTCAGTGTTTTTGGCTCCAGAGCCGGTTTGAACGTTGGCTTTTTTTCTGTGCCGACTCCTGTATTTATCTGACATCCTTGTTGTATATCAGCCAAAATGCTTTTCCTTTTAACCTGAGATAATTAAAGACACATCTTTCTTCTTCAGCATTTGATGCACAAGTTATTTTTAATCATCCTGCGCGCTTTGTACTGTTATTTATACTGAACACTTTGCATGGTTATGATTGTCTTTTTTTGGGTGCTGATTAGTCTTTAGAAACAAGTTGTATTAGAACACGAGATACAGCTCTATCTGTCCTGACACTATGATGTAACATATGAAGGCTTCAGGGCTCGAACATGTGAGTAAAATATTTTCTTTCTTTCTTTTTTTTGCTAATTCTTGCTCTGACAATAGCATTAAGCATATGCAGTCAAAACATATGCACAATAAAAAGTCTGTGGACGCTTATCATCACTATGCAGCATATCAAGGGCTGGATATGCAGTATTTTTCATTACATGAAACTGCAGTGTTTTCATAAAATAGTACTTCCCCCCCCCTTTTTTTAATGACTTAAGAGTAGACCTCAAACTAATTGTAAACCAAACTATAAATAGGTGGAAAAAATATGCATGCTTTTCAGAGCACTTTTTATCTTGGGCATGGATTACTTACAAATGTTTTGTTTTTATGCCATATCTGGTGGAATAATAATTATATAACATTGTCTTCGTATTTTCCATATTAACAAATATACTTTTTAAAATTGATGTTTTATTACATTTTTGGGCACATAAAATATGCTCATGTCGCTTACAATCTTAATATTTTGCTAATTTGAACACTTCTTCGTAATAAAATTGCGATCAAATAGTTCTATGACTGTTCCTGCTGTGCATGCAACAGGTTCAAGAACTAATTGTTGTGAGTCAGGAGTATGTGTGATCAAAATCCAGACCTACTTTACACACGTTTTTGTGACCGCTAGCACATGTGCATTTGCAATTTCACCATGGACTTTTAACTGGAGCAGAGAGCAAATATTACATGCCCATGATGACCCAACCTTCATGTCAAAGATCATCACTGGTGGTGAGAGTTGGGTCTATGGTCTTTGCCATGGAGCCTTCTGTGTTGAAAACCAAAGAAGGTGTCACGTCAAGAGCACACTAAAGACATGTTTGTTGTTTTCATCCACATTTACAAGCTTGTGCATCACAAATTTGTTGTCAAGGGTTTGATTGTCAACACCGAGTTCTACTTTAACGTCCTGAGGCATTTGAAGGAGAACATTTGGCACGAATGAATTTAGGCGCAACAGCATGTGAGTGCTTCAGTTCAGTGCGCCGGCTCACGATTATACGCAAATATTTTAGCCGGTCAGCACAGATTTTTCTCCCCACTTGCCCTACTCACCAGAGGCTCCCTATGACTTCTTTCTCTTCCCCAAAATAAAATTCAAGTTCAAAGGTAGTCTTTCTAAAACAGTGAAGGAGATCCAGCAGGTACAGACGGTACTTGATGCGCTCACAAAACGGGACTTCCAGTGAGCATTACAAGTGTAGCAGAAGCACTGGGAGCAGTGTATCACTGCACGAGATGACTACTTCAAAGGGGATGGTTGTCAAATTTAAATCAGGTGCAGGTTTGCTTTTTATTTGCACTATTTCAGAACTATTTGATTGTACTTTGTACATTTGTCTTTGAATAAGCTCATTTGTTGTATTTGTGGTTGGTTGCTTTCCATTTTTTGACACTGTATCATTTTTCCTTTGGCAGTTTCATTACTTTTGTGGAGTCTTATTAACAAAACATCAGGTGAGAGATAGCTAAGAGTTTACATGACCTTGCTATACAGTTCACTGACTGTCATCACCCTCACTGGGCTCACATCAGCAGCAGCTCTCATGCTTTTAATGGATCTGAAATATTCATATATATGTACATAAGCGTGCATTGGCATCTGCGCATGCATATGGGAGAGTGTATCGCTTAAACAGCCACTTGATGGAGGGACATGTCTGGATTTCAATGTGGAGCCCCTGTTTTTAACCTTTCGCCGTATGTGTTAAGTGTCTCTAAGTGCCTGCTGTATTGCATGTATGAATGTGTGAATTTAATTTCTCTCACTTCACCTCCTTTCTGCTCTCACCCTTCGCTGTGACTCAACAGTTTCTAAGAGTTGACGCTATTCTCAATCACTTTGCTTTTCTCTGTTGTTTTGAGAGACTGAAAAACATCTTGTCAGTCCAGGAGGTATTATTTTTTCATCTCAATGTTTTGGTCAATTCCTAAGATTTCTGATACCACAGCTCATTATTCAGCCTCTAGAGTGTTTGGTTTAAATTACTGGGGTTAACTTGGGATAAACTCTAAAATAATGATGCTGTGTTTAATTCTTAAACTTTTTAAAAGGGAAAAAGGAATGTGCTGAAGGGGATCAAGGAAGCTAATTTCCATGTGTAGACATTTCCTTAATTTAATATGCAGTTTTTCTGTGGAAACATATTTAAAAACTCTACTAGAATTGAAAATAATAAAAAAAAGTGTTATTATGACTGACCCAGCAGTCGAGCAGAACTGACATAGGCTGTTTTAAAAGGTAAATATAACAGTAATCAGCAGCCTGTGTTTTTTACTGAAGTGCTCATGATAATAAGAACAATTAAAATGAAATCCTTGAATTAATTACTCACCTTGGCTTTGTTTGCTGCCACATAGCCGTGCAGTTTCTCAGCCTTGTAGTACGGTGAGCCGTGGGCGGCGAACCAAACATTGAGAGCCTTCTCACCCGGCTGGCCGGCATCACCCACAGAGAAGATCTGGACATTTTCTGGCAAAGTCTGAAGGAGTTCAGCCAACATCCACCCCAGACGGGAGAAACGACTCTCCTCACCTCCACTCGTGCTGCTGAAAAACTCCTCCACTGTCAGGTCTGGAAGAAGAGAAGGAAGGTTAACAGATTTATTTACTAGCTTCATACTGTAAATCTTTGCGGGTGGTTGACAGGTGAGGACATAATGAAGAGGAGAAAACAGCTTAAAGGAAACAAGAAAACGAAATCTAAAAAGATGAAAATAATTACAAGGAAAGACAAGACAAGGGAAGAAGAACAGGGAGTTGTTTCCAATAGTGCCTTTCTGTTTGTTGGTGATGATGGAGCCTGGGGGAGTTGACAACCCTGAAACTGGGACCCTGCAGCATTCTCAGATATGCAACACCGTGCCCCATCGGTTACAGTTACCATGGCAATCACAGGGAGCGTGCAAATGTGCATCTTATGTCAGTGTGTTGAGATGTTCTCTAGCAATTTCAGAAGTTTCTAATGGCAAGAATAGCTGCAGGTTCCAGTTAAGGAAAGTCAATTTGACACCATCATCTCCATCTCGGTGGGACTCACTGGTTAGGCGGATGGAGGCAGCGTGCTGCAAGGCTTCCTGCCGCAGCTCTGTGACATCCACCTGGGCGGTGGAGGTGACGTCGGGCCAACTGTGGTCGGACACGCGCACCCTCAGGCGGTACGAGCCGGGAGGAGCTCCCTCCCTGATACTGAGCTGACCTGAGCTCTGGTTCAGACTGAACAATCTGAGAGGGAGAGACAGCGAAAGAGAAGTTTACTTGTTTTTCCATTACTGGTGCTTTTTATAGAATTGCATAGACATAATTCGTCTATAGTTGGTTCAAATGATCTGCTTCCTTCCACCAGAAGTGTGTATGGCCTGTTTGCAAAGATGATGTACTTGTGTGATGTGTTTCACTCCATTAACTGTGAAGCTCACTTGTTTGCCACAAGTTTATGGAAATGTACAATTGCGGAGTTAAATTGTGGAGTTTTGTATGTGCAATTACTTACATGTGATAAAAAGTAAATATTAATGTGTAGGTCAACTAGACAGGTTCACCATGTCATTATATTATAATTTCTGTCTCTTTTTTGTATCTGTGAACATTTTATTTCTTTATTATAAAGAATAATATGTTAATTTCCTGTAGATGTGTCATAGGTTACAATGAGACTGTTATGTGACCAATTTAACCAAAAGTAAATAAATTTTAAAAAAAAATAGAAACTAACCTGCTAAAACTAGCAGGTATATAGTTTGGTTTGTTTGCTGTGTTGTAGGTGTGACTGTAGAGTAAGGCCACATATTATTGCTCATTGTATGATAATTTAAAGGCTACATTATTTAGACACACACACAGTACTGATCTGTTTAGTCTGTATTTATTTGTGGTCTTTCTGTACAGTTGTCCTCAAAAACTGTTTTGAACACAGTCTCAACTCTTTGGGGATCCAATTGGCCACTTGTATGAACTGCACTGTGAAGAGTGAAACAAATAATGACTCTGGTTTTGTCAAGCAAGCAAGTCTTTCAAAACTGGGACAAAAACATTTCCCCATGGCCTCATGCAAATATCTCAGAGAGGAGCAAACAGTGCATTTGTATGTTTTTTTTTAATGTGATCTGCCAAATATCAGATTTAAGAACGTGTCAACTTGGTGTCAGAAAAACAGCAGAAATAAAGTTTATTAACCCCTAACATACTGGAGGTTCCTGTCCTGGGACCAGAGGAGAATCTGATGTGGAAGGTTTCCCAGTCTGGCACAATCACTAAAGACGTCGCCTCGTCTTACTCTGACTAAAATTCATGTAGCATTTGTTGTGCTTCATTTCTGCTGCATCTAATTAAGTGGAGTTGCAGTTGAGAATTTTGAGAACAGTTTCAGTAACATTGTTCCCTACTGATGCTCCATTATAAGGCTCAGAAGAAGCAAGAACCTAAATGGAAATCTCATTCTGTAGAAAATATCTGATTAGCAGCAGAGGGAGGAAATGAAGTCTGATCTGATGCTCAGATTCATCTCTTATTCCATGAGATCTTAAATCTGCATAAAGTCTTGCTCAGATGGGATTTCTCAGATCAATCTCTGACCAGATGGAGGTCAGCTGTTGAACATGGATCCATATGGGGGGTTCTTGATCTGGAAAATGTTGGCACTTTCCGCAGCTGCGCCACACAGTCGATCCCAAAACCCGGTCCAGAATATGTGCCACTGGCTCATGTAACTATTTAACCTCTTCACTCTGTGGCGACCTCTGGAACTCGGACTAGGAGGATTAATTGACTGTTACTGAATTGAGGCCAAAATCAGTCCGGGATCAAACCTGCGCTGCTGCTACTGCTGCTGCAGGAGAAACTCTTGTGCACCGTTTCCTGGAATGATGCCACGCTTTAAAGAGTTCAAATCCTGTCACAGCAATTCACCGACAGAAAACAAATGAAAAGATATAATATGCAGATCGCATTCCAAACAAATTACTGTCTGCTGAGGCAGGAAGCTGATATCTTCTTGCTTTTATATTCAACACGCGGGTTGTGTTGACTCCCCGCGAGGTGACATGTTGTGATTGGCCCGCTGGGGCTTCCTCGCCTCACCTGAACACTTTGTGCTTCTTCATGTTTTCTCCTCGGTTTTATCCTTTCAGTATGTAAATAACATTCAACCTAAACCTGATCCATATTGTGAACAAATTGCTATCTGCTGGATGCAGTGATGAGGGGCGGCGGTTCAGGGGGATCTATGGTAATTCCCTCTCTGGTGGTTCCTTTGTTCTCGGCCGCTTCTTGTCGCCGCTTGTCGTCCCTCCTTATAGGTATCTCGTTAGAAGAAAAGGTGGCAGGGAGCGCAATCAGGCTCTCCTTTCAATGCGTCCGCATGAAGCCTCGCCTCATCAAACAAAATGAGTGCGCCCTCGCCGCGCTTCACTGGGAATTTTCAATACCGCTGGTTATGAAGTATTAATAGCACTGTTCCTGACAAGTCAGATCCCCTTTTCTATCTCTCTCTCCTCCCCGTCCTCTGCCCCTTTCATTCTCTTTCACTCTTTCTTTGTTTCTCCCTTCAAACTGCCTGTTCCTCTGTCCCAATTTTCCTTTCTCCCCTTTGTCGCACTGCACCTTTGTACTGTCTCTCCCTCTTTATTTTAAATCTGTCAGTTCCTGTGCAGCTCTTTTATTTTCCCTCTTTTTCTTTATGCATCTCTTGCTGCGTGTCACATGAGAGGGGACACTTTAGGAGGGAATCTTTTCTGTGTCAGTTCCAACACATTCTAAAACTGCTTTACATCTGCCATTCTCTGGATTCTTTCATCCGGCACCGCTCGCAGTATACACAATAGGAGTGTGTACACTTATACTTAAGTTGATCCAAATGACAGCGTGAGTTTCTTGCTCTGTTCTCTAATCTTTGCAGAGAAGACCCTCCCCTCGTCACTCATTTACTTGCTGTTTTCATTCGTTTCATTTTGATCCACTTGAGGTTTTGAATACGCAAAACTGAATGTCCCACTTACATAATCTCTCCATGCATACAGTTTTGGTTTTTGTTGCCTAGGTTTTTAATTAAAATACATATAAACAGTGATGTGTAAGAGCTGGCTCAAAGTTTAGTTCACACAAATTAAAAGAAACTAGCTCATATCAATTTCTTTGCGGCACCTGGGGATTCCAGTGCTCTCACTCTAACTAGTCTGACTCGAGAGATGGGTGACTTCTTTCTTTGGTTGACAGAACATTAGTCGCATTTTCACATTTGTTGAGGTGCATAGTGGTCACAAATGTGCAAAATGGGTGCTATGTCCCGCTTTAGTTGCAAATAGCAACTATTTCAGGGACTTTATGGCTGAACTGGGCTGAGCTTCCTTCTGTATCAACACAAAGCAAATATGAGTATGTAAAAAACATTCTAAAAAATAGTAAAAGAGCTATTATATGTAGAGTCACCATTTTGTTCCTCTGTATCGGTAACAATACATGTTGATTCCAGGTTTTTTTCATTTTTTGTAAAATAAACAAATCAACAAAATTTGACTTTCATTTTTCAGTTTTGGCATTATACCTTGGTCATACTGGACAAAGCTAGTAAGTTCTCTCTACTTTAAGTCATGGTTGTGCTGCTTCCACAGAGGTGCAGGACTTTATATTGCACTGAAAAATAACCTAAAGTCAGTAAACTCGACAGGAGCAAATAAATGCCAGAAACTGTGTGGGGTTCATCTTTCTGCCTTTTCTCGTCTTTGTATTGCTGCCTCCCTGCTATATTACCTTGCTGTCCTTCAAACCCCCTTACTTCTCTTCACCTACATGCCTGACTATTACGTGTCCATCTCTACTTTCACCTCCATCACTCTCTTTTTCGCAAGTCACCTTCTGAGACCTCTCAAAGTTTTCACCAGATGAGATCAAAGTACCTGCTTGGTTTGCCTTCGAACCGGTACACTTTCTCACTCCAGTCATCAAGGTCGGGGGATTGAACTTGTCCAAGCACTGTTGTCGGGAGAATACCTGTCAGGAGACAGGAAGTGAAAGACACACAAAAAAAGTCAAAAAATGCATTAGCTTTGAGAGGAATTAGTCTTGAGCACAAGGGATCCCTGTGGTACAACCGAAATATTAAGAGTGAAGGGAAGAAAGTGGAGGCTTCTTTAAGGAGATAAGGTGACGGGCGACGCCTCATTGGCACGCATGGTCATGGTTTGACTGCACAGCAGGAGGATGTGCACACATTAGAATCGCTCACACAGTGTTTTTCCCCCCTCTCCCAAAAAAAGCTGAACACAGCGCTTTAATCTCTTTAGCCGTGAAATCAGCTGCCTTTTAAAAATGCCTCCTGTTTATGTGCCCGTCAAACCTGGGACTTAAGCCGGAGTTAATTGTTTGCTTCATGGCATGATGTTGAGGTACGTGATGGATTCGTATTAGCAGGTTAATGTACTTTCATGTGGAAAGGCCCCGGAGAGGGAATCCACTAAAAATACATTACAGAAAACCTTAGTTTTTCCAGCAAATTACAGCAGGCTGACAGATGGTATGAAACGCTAAATAAGTGATGTAGGCTGGAGCGGGAGGCTGCGAGCAGTCGACTGTGACAAGTACAGTCTTAACAACATGAGCACAGAGCACTCAGGAGGCGGTGGGAGGGACACTAGTGGACCCGGAGGTTAGAGGAGCCTGTCTGTGATCAGAAAAACACCAGTTTGCATATCTGAGACCGGCTGTTGAACTCTGAACTGGGACAATAAATTACGAGTGAATGGCAAATGTTGTATTCTCCATCTACAACTACCATGAGGATGCCCTCCAGCAAGGATGCCTAACCTCTCTACTGGAGAAAAACAGCACTAGCTTGCACTGTGAGGCTTTCAGGTGTGAAATGGAAAAAAAACTGTTCCTGGATAAATCAAGGTTACCAAGGAAAAGAAATAACAAAAAATAAAGGTAAAATAGCTGAAAAAGTAGCAGAATAAATCCAAAAGACCTCCTAATTTTTGTAGGTTTGAACAGCACAAGGTTGCAAAAGAAGACATTAATTCAGATTTGATCAGTGTGAAGCTACTTTACAAGTGTTTTGCATCGGTTCGCTTTCATCCCCTACTAAATCGACTACATCACGGAAAAGCCTGGAGCCCATTTCACAAAAGCGATTTGCAGGTACTGCTCACATCGAAAATGGTGGCAACATTTCGTTTCACGAATGGAAATTACAGACACATCTGCGGATCCTACAGGGCTCTTGCATGCACATGTCTTGTATGCTGTTTGTTTTGATGAGCAAAATGTATGAAATGAGCGAAAACGTCTGATGTTTGATTTGCAGCTTGCATGTTGCAAATTTAGTTAAACAGACCCATGTTGGTTTAATTTCGGCTGTTAGAGGATGCCATATACCAAGTGGGGCCCAAAAATAAGTTTAGAGGCTACAAAGAATTAAAACACATTCTGAACAGGGCTGCTAAATGCTATATAGGAAGCATGTTGATCCTGTACAGGCCTTTGTTGTGTTTGGATTTAGTGCCAAAAATCGGACAAACATACCCTCATAGCTGTAGACAATAAAGTTGGTGTGTCCAGGTGAATGTGGGTGGTCATTCCTGTCGCCGATGACAACTGTTAACGTGCTGGTGGAGCTCATTGGGGGAGATCCGCTGTCAATCATGAGAATCGGGAGGCGGTACTCCTTCTGGCGTTCCCGATCGAAGGTGCGGAGGGCGGTGATGGCTGCACTGCCATTCCGGAAGTCAGTCAGATTGAAGTTGGTGGCGTCTGAGGTGAGCATGAGGAGCCGTATGGAGAACGGGCCGCCGTTGGTGGAGGTGTCGCGGTCTGTGGCATGGAGGAGCAGGGAGGTTTCATTCATTCGTACCGCCTCTGGTGCTGCTGTGTTCTCCCAAACAACAGGCTTATAGATGACTTCAAACTCTGGGCCGTTGTCGTTAACGTCAAGTACAGTCACCATGACGATGGCGGTGCCAGTCAGGGGTGGACTCCCAGCATCCGTCGCGAGGACCATGATTCTGTGTTGTGAGATTTTCTCCCTGTCTAGAGAATCGGCCACCACCACCCAGCCAGACTGATCCACTAGAAACTGACTGTAGGGATCTGACTCTTTGGAAATACTGTAAGAAAAGCGTCCATTTTGGCCCGAGTCTAGATCAGAAGCTGTAACTTGAGCAACAATTGTCCCCACAGGTACATCTTCAGACAAGGCTGGTGACTCATAGAACTGTGGGAAGAAGACGGGAGCGTGATCATTGGAGTCTTCCACCTGAACGAGACAGTAGGCCAGGCTGAAGAAATCAGCATCTTCAGCCTTCAGGGTCAGATTGAAAGTCCTCTCGTGGGGCTTCTCGAAGTCGACCTTCTTCTTAAGTTTTATCACGCCACGTCGATTCACTTTGTCCGTCTCCACAAAGAACTTCCTGTCCTCGTCACCGCCGACAATGCTGAAGGTTACCACAGCGTTCTCGCCCTCGTCTCCGTCTGTGGCAGAAACTACAAGAACCTCACTATTGACTTCAAGGTCCTCAGTCACCTGATAAACAAATAGAGGTACATGATTATTATTAGTATTACTAATGATGATGTTGAAAGAACGTCAGTGATGTATTTTAGACTGGCTGACTCACCTGAGTGGTGTAGATCCTCTGAGTGAAGACAGGTGGATGGTCATTGACATCTGAAACCATTATGGTGGCTGTCCCTGTCCCGGCCAAACCCCCACCATCTCGAGCCTCCACCACCACCAGATACCGGTCCTCCACCTCCCGGTCCAGGGAACGTAGAACTGTATAGATGGTCCCTGTTGTGGCATTGATGGAGAACAGGTTGAGGTTGATCTCGTTGCGAATGTTCCTGATGATGCTGTAGGTGAGCATGGCGTTCTTGCCCTCATTGGGGTCATCCAGGTCCATGGCACGCATCTCCATGACCGAGGTGTCGGCAGGTGAATTTTCAGGCACTTGGCCAACAAAACATCCGTCTACTTCCAGAGCCGGGCACGGGAAGAAGGGGGCGTTGTCATTGATATCCCGGACTTCTAACAGCACATCAGCAAATCCTGTGAGACCCGCCCCTCCCTCGTCTGTGGCGAGGACGAGGAACCTCCATGCAGGGCGCTCCTCGCGGTCCAGGCGGCGTTGAGCGTAGATTCTCCCAGTGCGCTCGTCGATGGTGAACTCGCCACCAGCACCCTGGCCATGGAGGGAGTAGCGGAGAGCAGTTTGGTCGGCTTCCTGATCGGGATCTGTGGCTGACACCTGCAAAAATTACAAATTGATAATGTGAAAATTAGATTCAAAAACTTTAAATTTCTTTAATCACACAAAGAGTGTGGACCACTTGGGTCATCTGGTAGTGATCTGATCTAAGAATGGAACATTGTTTTTCTTCAAAGTGTGAAGAAACAAAACTTATAGAAGATAAAGCAGTACAGATATGATCAAATATATTAGAAATATGGATAAATCAGATGGGATATATGACTATCTTTAGAACAAGATTAAACATTTCAAACATTCTTCAACCACCCAGATCCAAGTCCAGAGTGGATCTTCAGTGGGAAGCCAAATTTCTTAAGCACTATGGCATTCATAGAATTTGTTACTGAAGGACAGTGATTGAAGAAGTATTCAGATTCTTTTCTTAAGTTAACGTCCCAATATAGCGATGTAGAAATACTCTGTTACAAGTAAATGTCCAGCATTAAAAGTAAAAGCACATAAATATTAGCAGCAAAATGCACTTAAAGTATTAAACGAAAAGTAAGTTTGGTCCCTATAACTGATATATTATTATATATGACACTAATATATCCTTAATACTTAGTGATTAAACAGCCTGTAACTGTTCTACTGTACTACTTTACTTTATATACAGTAAAAAAAAAAAAAAGTTAAATTAATGTGAAGGATCTGGAGGTAGAGCTGCATGGTGGCTCGGTTGTTAGCACCGTCACCTGACAGCTAGAAGATCCCTGGTTTGCGTCCCAGTTAGGGCGCCTGGGATCTTTCTGTGTGGAGTTTGCATGTTCTCCCTGTGCACACGTAGGTTTTCACTGGGTTCTCTGGCTTCCTCTCACAGTCCAAAAACATGCTGAGGTTAATTGATTATTCTAAAAGGTGTGAATGTGAGTGTGCTTGGTTGTCTTGGTTGACAGAGAAATCTGTTATATTTCACATCTGAAATATGACCCCGACTACATTCTGCATTTTGGTAGACATCAGAAACCTAAATGCTGGAAAACACACATAACTCACATAATCTACTGTGTAAATCCTTCACCTTAAAAGTAACTTGTAACTAAAGCTGTTAAATAAAGGGCACAGAGTACACAAATAGCAGTGGAAGCATAACGTAACATGTAGTGGAAATAGTATAAATAGCTCAAAATTGTGCAGTACAGTGCTTGGTTACTTTCCACCACTGCCAAAGAAAGCCTTAAGAAACAATCCAGCTGGCTGCAAGTTTTTTTTGTTACAGACTAAAGGCCTTCAAACAATACGGTTGTTGGATTGTCCAACAGTGTCTTAAGCTGTAGCTGTCTAAAAGCAAGAAGTCCTGCCTTTGAGAGAGGCCATTCAGAAAAGCTGCTTTTGTGTTTGGTGGAAAATTTGTCATTTGGCAGTTCAATCTACTTCTATCGTTTGGCTTTAACACCAACTTAAAAAAAAAAACATATGCTCTCTATAGACTTTGATAAAATTTTAACTGCTGGGTGACAAAACTAATATCGCACAGATTCTTATGGACAGACAGATGCATAAAGTACTCTGGGCTTTAAGCCATTTGCTGTATTTCTAACTTAAGGTCAAACTTTATTCAAAATATCTGAACTGCTTTGGTGTATGAAGTGTTAGCTAGTCTAAATTTCAAAAAGTGTAAGAACTACTTATTTAAAATTACAATATTTTAACTCCCAAAACAACTAATGTAAAAAACAAACAGCGACTTCACATTCTCCTGGTAATAAAGTGGGTTTTTCATTTTATGAAGGCTGCAGTGAAATTAAGTCGTCGGCTGTCACATTTGTAGTGGTCACAGCAACCATGTTTTCAATTCAGTAACATTGTTCCCCTTTAAAGAAACTATTGCTTTTGTTCTTTTTTGCACCGAGGAGTTTCCTATCAAAAACAGTTGAATTGCTTTTTCATTATGTACAAATGTCAAGCCCGGAAAATACAACATGCGGCAGGGAGCTGATTGCAAGCAGCTGGCCCCTTGCACGCGGGGACTCGACAACACAGGAATAAACATTTCTCTGTTGCTTTGTCCTGTTTGCTTAATTAACCTGCCTTCCTGCTATCTCTCTGAACGAGGGGGACAAGAGCAGCGGTGACGAGACGAGCTCTCACATCTGTCACTGCGACACACAATGCAATTAAAAGTTAATAGACGCCGACAAAAGCGAGGGAAAAGTACACTTTTACCCTTTCTTCTCCTCTCCTCTCACCAGAGGGTTTGTTTACAGAAGCCTTTGAAGTCCCCCCCTCCACCACCACCACTACCACCACCACCACCACCACCCTCCTCTGCTGCCACCTCTCTCATGTTGGCTCCTTGCATTTCCTGACAATGTGATGCAGGTACACAATATTGAAGATGAGCAGTCACGGCGCCACTGAGGAGGCTGCCGCGCAGGTGAAGTCAAAAAATATTCATTTCAAATTGGATTTTCCCCTCCGTTCGCTATCTGCTGAATTGTATTAGTACAC
>OMNN01028538.1:7858-20192 GCA_900302755.1 Chromis chromis | reverse complement strand
GTACATATGAAAGGTAGGTTGAATTTCCACAAACTGAGTTTATTAGTGACACAACTTTTCAATTGTGGACTTTAGTCAGGTGTATCTGTTTAACTAATGGATTTTTTTCAAAACCAGTGAACTGAACATTGAAGAAGCACATCCAGCCATATTCCCTTTTTTAGCAGCATGGTACCTTATGAGTGGTTTTTCGTACTGTGAATATTCATCCTGTTCATACAGGCCATCCAAACTTCCCTTCACATCACAACCTTATGTACAAAAACATTTTCACACTTTTGTTTTAAGCTAATATGAGGCTTCAGTTGTCCAAATTGCTCAAAGTAAGATGATATTTTCAAAATTTTCAGCATTTTTAGCACAAAATTCCCTCCAAAGCTCAGCTAGGGAAATGCTAGAAATTTTTCCATGGCACTGTTTCCCTGTTGAGCTGCAGTTGAATGAGAGGATTGTGATTTTTGTCTGCCATCACTTAAATGCATTTGAAAGGCACCTTTTTATTGGCCATTATGACCAGTTATAATGTGCATAAAGGCATCTAGCTACTTTTACGACAGATTTGATAAACTGAAGAAGAGTCACATCTCAATACCAGGAAGATGTCTCAAATGTTGAACATTCAGTGTAGAAGTTGTTGTTGACACAGTATGTACCCAAAATAGTGTGCTTAGGGTATAAAAATAACAGTCACTGAACTACCTTTCATCCCCCCTGTGTCCAGGCATTGCAGAAAGCCAGCCAGGTGATAGCAGAGATCAGAGAAACCCACATGTGGTGAGGGTGGACTCTCTTCAGCTCTCCTCATCCCTCTTGGATTGTCATCGTCCTGAACCATCCACCCCCTCCAAACCCCCCTTTCCCTGTCAAGACAAACAACCTGAAAATGCACTGGTGTCGATATGTGTATATCGAAACATAGTTTTAATGTACAGCAAAGACTTGGATTTGATGATGGACAGTATATTTCAGTCCTTACCATCAGTGTCACACATGCTCCTGTCATAGATTATAATATTTTTCTTAATGTAATTAAACCAGTAAATATACAGATGATGTTATGCATCGCCACTATGTGGAGCCTTTGCTGAGGAATGTCTGCTCTTATTGTAGATCCGAAATAAAAGTAGAAAAGATGAACCGTATTACATCATGTAGATTCTCTCTTTATTAGATGGTGGCAAAACAATGTGTCTGCTGCTAATTTTTCCAAAGAAATACAGTTAATTTAGATCTTTTTATTGTAAGATAGCCATTTTTACATATTTTTGGTTTACCGTTAATATAGTATTATTTTTATATAGACAGGAGACAGTGCTAAACCAGACACATTTGTTGCTGTTCAGCTTGAAGTTTTGTATAAATTAGTTATTGTCTTGTATTGTTTGTTGGACAGATTTACACAGATAGTTTGCAGAAAGGCAGCAGAGTAGGTGTAATGACTTATTTATTGTTTTGATATCATGATAATTGACATGTAACCCAACACAACAGAACAATGAATACATGCACGATAGACACGCGGGGCCTTCACTGGTGTCACGACTTGCTTCAACCCTGTCTCTCTGCAGCTTTACCTCAGCCGGCCAGCCATCTTGCCCTTGCCACGACCTTTGGCACTAAAGAGTTCAGAAAGAGCACAGCAAGCAGTGAGTTTAGGGAAAAAAATGGGCGTCATTCAGGTGCAGCACTTAGCAATTCAGCCAACACAATATGGTAGATTAATGGTAGTAAAAACAGAAATCCCAACCAAACTGCATTTTGTTAATCATTTGAGGAAAATATTCAATAATGTTTTAGGTGCAAAGAGGTTTCTTTTGCTTAAGCATGTGCTTTGTCTCCTGTTCTCAGATGTAATGTCACTGCCTCACCAAGATATAAGTTTGTTCAAATTACAATCACAAGAATGGAGTTCATGATTTCTCACAAATAAATTGACAGGTTTGTTGAAAGAATCCTGTCCATGTCCACAGATAAGTCATGAATATTTCTGCACTTTTCTAGAATGTTGTTTTGGTAACGCTGTGATGACATTATAGATTGCAATTTATCACTCATGTTCCGATTCACTCTTTATAACGTACAAAATTACCGTATACAACGGGCTAGGTGCAGACACACTGCAAAGTTTACAAGAGCTTTCAACGATTAAGATGGAGGTAGAGAACAACTGAACCGAGAGGGCTGTGGCTCATTTACAGTATGTTTTAGCATTCAGAGAATGTACTCAAATAAATGATTTCACTCTGTGTGGTCTCTGATCTATTTCATCACTATGACAGTGGTTAAATGTGAAAAGGTATAAAATGACACAATAGGAACTTTCTATTTAATGGACATGCTGACAAGATGTTGAACAATATTAGAAAGTCATTAAATAGTGATGGTCATGGTACTTGAGAGTAAATCTACTCAGGGGTCCGTGTACTTACCTCTGGTGGTCCTGGACACGAGCCAGAAGCTGGTTAATCTGCAAGGAAACATAAACTTCTCTAAGTGTTTTAAACCACACAGGATACTTATCAGGAATCTGGGAACTAGAACTTCCTCTTTTGATGCAACACATTAACAAATAATTTGTCTTTAACTTCTGGACACCAACTTAAATTATGATCTTATGTAGTTCTGACTGATATCACAGATTATACCACTTGATCACAGTGTCTAGACTGTGGAACAGAAATACTGAAAGACTAGAGCATGCTGAAATACAAAACCCAAATATCCTATAATTGTAGATGTAAGGATGAAAAGATTTCTCAGATGCTCTTTCTTTCTGTCATAATTGAGGAACATCTTCCTGTTATTTTGTCATTAGAGACAGAATTTACTAAAAAGATGAGCTCCCAAACTGCGCTGGATGACTTACATCATATTTCTGTCTTTTGAGTTTCTCACTGAGGTCAAACTTCTCAGCCTCCAGCCCCATCAGCCACTGCCACATTTCATTGGCCTTCTCCCTAAACACAAACACAAGTCTTATTGAGAGCAATGTCAGGCCAAAGATGTGTTATCAAAAGTCCTAATAATGTTTAAATTCATTCCTGTATGAATTTGTTACAATACAAATGGTGAACATTAAGAAGTCCTGCACAGCTGTCGTACTTGAGTTTGTCCTCATTCAAATGATCAACGTTGAGAGGCTTCCTGCGGTCAGCCAGAATCTTCTTCTTCTTCTCCCTCTCAGTTTGTTTCTTGCCTCCTCTTCTGCTCTCACTCTGGATCATTTAAATAAAGAATAAGTACAAGTCAATCTGAATGTAACACTAAAGGAGACATGGTTTTTGAATTACTTTGTCACACAAAAGACTGATAAAATGAATTAAAGAAAATGATTACTATTATTCATTGTTACCTTGCTACTACAGTGAAGTAACAAATAAAGAAGTATTCAGATCCTCTGCTTAAGTTAAAAGTTAGTAAAAGTTTAAATACAGCAATGTAAGAATATTGTAAGGAAAGTTCTTGAATTCAACGTTTTCAGCAAAATGATCAGTAATCGCATCCAAAATGCAAACAATGGTCCCTATTATACACTGTATTTCATTGCTATATTACATTTTACTAATGTGTTTAAAACAGAAGATGTTGCAGAAGATGATGGAACTTCTTCAAACTTTTTAAGATAATTTATGCAAAAATAACAAGATTCTAAAGCTGTCAGTTGCATTTATGTTAACTAGATATAAATACTCAAAGTACCCCAACTCTGAGTACTTGATTAAATGTACTATAACTGTAACTGTGTAACTTTTCCTTATATGTTCAGTCTATTTTTTCATAGCTATATATATATATATATATATCGCTACATTTAACTTTTAAATATAACCACCAGTTCTATGGGCATTAGAAGTTTGGTTGCATTCAAACTTGAGTTGAATGAGTGGAGTGACCTCATTGGTGGCCCAGTGACTCGACATGGTTCTTTTAACCAAGAAATCATGCTTACTAAGTTAGGTCAGAGCTGCTTTTGACTGCTGTTTGGTCATTCTATCTAACATTTAAAGCCACAGGAAGTTGAATGACCTTCTGTCCAGCACTGTACTGCTGGGTCATGTTTGAAAGGGCCTTCTTCTTCTTGGCGTCCTCATCATGCTTCTTACGATGCTCCTCCTGCTCTTTACGCTCCTTCTCCTCCTGTATGCGGCACAGATGAATCATTATAGAGGAAAACATACTGCAGTCTTTAAGCTGTCTGGTGTTATGAACTGTAGTATAAGGATCATACCGCAAGCCTGGCCTGCCTCTCCTTCTCCCTCTCTGTCCTGACCCTCTGCTGCTCGGCTCTCTCAGCACGACGCTTCTCCTAAAAACACAGAAACACACAAACGCACATGTAGCTGGGGTGAATTTTAACCACCAGAGAGAGAGACATTGGTTCCTGACATACTCACAATTCTGTTAACGAGGGCGATGAGCTCCTCCTCCTCCTTCTTCCTCTGGATGAAGTGAGCCTCAATCAGAGACTGCAGCTCAGACAGATCCTTCTCCTGACGCTTCCTGTGGATGTCCTGCCATCAGAGGAGCACATCAGGCTCAGACAGAAAGCTGTCTGTTGTTTGTCTAATCAGATCCAATTGTATGTTTCTATTAAGGGGGAGGTATTTAATAAGGCTGACTCACATCAAAGTCCACTTTTTCACCATCAGGGATCTTTGGGGCCGTGATATTTGTCATGAACCTGCAGATGTGAACAGTTTATTAATATATAATCTGTCTTGTTGGGTGTTTTAATTGTTTTACTAAAGAAGAGCCAGGACACTTACTTGGGCTTCGGCTTTGACTCATCTGGAACAAGGGGAAAAAAGTATTATGAATAACTTTAAAAGTAAGGGAAGCCTTTATTTAAGAGGTAAGTAGTAAGCTGCAGAACATTTCCTCACCTGTTGCCTCCTCTTGTGCTGATGACCAGGAACATGCATGATTAGTAAAATGTTTGTAATTTATATTAGACATATAAAAAATGGGACAATGCAGCCTCCTTACCTTCTCCCTCCCTTCAGAGGAGCAACAAAGAAAAAAATGTTGAAAAAATACATTACTTATTTAAAAAAACACAGTTTGAACATAATGCATGGAAATTAATGAAGTTTTCTATAAACAAACGTTTAAAAAATAAAAAGATCACGTACTGAACTTCCTCCTCCATGACTTCTTCTGTGTCAGACATTTTGTTAAAGATGGGCTCTGCAAAATGGATCCCCATTAGCCTATATTTACTCTGGCAAATATTTCTGATCATCAAACAGCATAGCGGAGCGTGAGATGGCAACAGTTCACACAGTTGACAATGAGTGTCAGCACTTGACCAAATATCTGAGGCTGGACATTGAGGTGGCAACAGCCACCGTATAATGACTGGAAAATACCCAATACCTACGGGCAACGGTCCAAAATGAATTTGTATGTTTTATAATAATAAAATTAGTCATTTATTGTTTGTGTGTGAAAGAATTGATGAAAGATGTAAAAAGAACTAATATTTAGCATGTAATCTCTAATCTGGACAGTATGACTCTTGTTTCCTATAGATGTAAGGGAATTTAAGTCAAATTAAAACCATACTTTCCTCTGAGATTTAGTAAAGAATTATAAAGTAGCAGAGACTTATACACTTCAGGAAGCCTCAAACTTACAGTCAAGAACAACGCAGGAAATAGACTTTTCATCTCTGGATGTTTTTCTACAAATTTTGTAAAATATTTTGCAGTGTAATCATAATATGTTGTAATAATATAATAAAATATATAATAATAATAAATAAAATATCTCCTTTTGGTAATTGTAAGTACATATTTATCCATTAATACTGAAAAGCACATTATCTCAGGTTTTGAGTGGTTATGAAGGCGATTCAGTCACATCTGATTAAACAGCAAAAAAACTGAAGCAGCATTTATGGAAACATTATTGTTAGATGCTGAAGTTTTCATTCAGTGAACTCCACATCTAGATGCTAATAAATGAGCTGAAAAGTCAGGAAATATTTTTTCAGACAGTAATTCAGTTCAAGATTTACGGCTAGACAAGACTTCGATTAATTTTGTCAAAATCTGCCCACATAAGCGTGTCCTTACCTGCAACCAAGATAGAGGGAGCTCAGAGACGAGCGACAGACTTCAGCTCCTTGAACTTCACCAGCAGGTTGAGCATCAAGGATACATAGACCAGCCCTTCTTACTCATGTGACCGCAGCACCCTATGGCTGACCAGTCTATTGTTAGACAGCTGGACATGAGAGTGCTGTCTCAGAAACACACACACACATTCTGCAGGTACATTCTTGCCATGGTAAAATGTCATATATTTGTTTGGGCTTTCACCAGCCACTCAGGTTTCAACACGCCATATATTCACAGGTGGTTAGGAAGGACAACATTTCCTCACAGTGGGTAAAAATAAAGACAAAGAACTCGAATTAACTTTTTTTTTCTTGTTTTTTTTTATTGCTGAAGCCGTACAAACAATAAATTCAAACAAATCAAACCACCACAACAATACTGAGAGACTCACATTACATTCTGGCAGGATTCAACTCATGTGCACTGCTGACAAAAACACTCAATTACAGGCTTTGATCAAAGAGACTTTTGAAAACCTTTACTGGTACTGTAAATAGAACTGAATAATGAGTGACTTGGAAACTAATAGATAAGTTAAGCGGCAGACGTTTGCCTGCTTGTTAAATAGATTTGAGTCTGGTCACTGGATAGTTGTTGCAGTAGATACTTGCATGCACAAGTATTAATGGACTTTGTCGGGTGTTTTTCACAGAAATGCTGCACACTGTTGTTCTTTGGCTGCAGTCCTGAGCAGAATGTGCCACTGATAGTATCTTCTGGTCTGAGGTGGACTCTTAAATACCACTTTATAATACAACCTCTGTCATAAAGGCTTTATAAATGTTCTAACAAATAGTACTCATTTCTCAACAAGGCATCATGTCTGAAACATAAAAGCTAAAAACCCATTAATGACTCAATTATCCACTCAGTCTGCAGATGTAAAGGTTAATGAGTGACATAAGTGACTCTGTGAGGCTGCTGTGTTTTGAGATAAATGCTAATGTCATACAACACAGGACAATGGACATAGTGGTGTTTAGAGGATATGACATTGGGCATTGGTGGCGTAACAGGTTAAGCCCCTAGGCTTCTGATCAGAAGGCCAGAGGATGGAACCCCCACTGCGGCCACTGTTGGGCCCTTGAGCAAGGCCCTTAACCCCTGACTGCTCCCGGGTGCTGCACCGCGGCAACCCACTGCTCTTAGTATAGTTAAGGTTAAATTTGAATAGGATGGGTCAAATGCAGAGAAGGAATTTCCCCAAGGGGATCAATAAAGGTTAGATTATTATTATTATTATTTACATTTTATCATTTCAGTTTAGCCATTTGCTCAGCAATAAGCAAAGTATGGCAAAGCCTCACAGGAAAACCATTAGTTATGCAGGTATTTGCTGATCAACCAAAGTCTTAACACATCTAAATATTGACCTGAGGATGGCACTACATGGACGTCACAGGATAACTCAAATTATTTCAAAGTGTCTTGTGGTGAACATGGATACTTGTACAAATTTTCATTGCAATCCATTTAGAACATTTTGATGTTTCCATCTTGAAGTAGTGAACCAACTGGGCAATTTTGCTGTTCTCTGGCAACTTTAAAGTTGTGTTTATTATTTCCTTAAAACAGATTATCATTCCATAGTCAGTCATTAATTAAGCCTGAAGTCATTAAGCAGAATGATTCCTTATTAAAAAGTGGTACCAAAAGTGTAAACACCAACCAGAGTTCCTTTATGACTTGGCAACCCCAGAGCTGTTCTTACTGATGGCTTCTAACTGTGATCGTACAGGATACATAAACCACTTCAAAAGTCATTTCTTATTATTTATAAACCCTTTATGAAGAGCGTCTTAGCAGAAAGTGGCACCACCTCATGAAACAAATCAATTATGTACACGCTTATCACCCAACGTCCTGCTGAGTGGTCGGATACTTTCTACGGCCTCAAAACTGTGGCTGCCATCACAAAAAGCAGTGAGTATATGTAACCACAAAGCATAAAATGCTCATTACTTTGTAAAAGCTATATGACATAAGCATCAAATATGTTATAAGAATATTGAACATGATGGTGCGGATTGAAATGTGGATCGACAGACTGTGACTAGGTGATCTTTGAAAATCTTTGAGCCAAAAATCTAATCAAATATGCTAAAAGCACATCGATGTCTTTTCATTTTTGAAGGACAATCTGAAGGTAGGTTGGCTAAGCTGAAGTAGGCAGCAATGTGAAGTTACTCATACCGTGGACATAAAGGAAGGCTTTGATGTTGGAGACTGGGCGTTCTGGTGTGATCCTCATGCGAAATGCAGGTGTGGTAGAGGGGAACAGATGGGCAAACAGCAGCAGAGCCCTGTGTTTGCTCAGGTAGGACTTGATTTAACAGGGATGTCAACAGTTAGCGTCTGACGCCTGCTAATAGAAAAGAAAGACATTGAAGATCTATTAGCTAATGTTGCAATGTTAACATCACTGTTGAAACCGTATAACTTATCAAAGTTTATTAGGTGTTGAACAAGATTAGTCTGAGGGCTGTTAATCAAAGCTTTAACAGCCTTACTTGTCGATGTATATTCTATATAACATATCTGCATGTGTGTTTATGTGTTTGTAGATCGGTGCTACTGTTGCTGACACATACCCTGCAGTCAAAGTCAGGACAATTCTCTATGTGATTGAAAGCTGTAACTTTGTCATTTGCCCTTTACTTCATTCCTCAGCTGTCTATTTCTGATGAAGAAACTGAGAGGCTACAAACAAGGATTGCTATTTAGGGTTGAAGCTGACACTCGACAAACGCTTTTCCACTCCTATTGTTCACACTCTGGTTCAAGCATCGACGGCTTTCGTCAGACGAAATGTGTCTTTTGAGCACAAAGAAGAATGACAGCTTTACTATGAACACATCAGTCAATGTCGAACGTCTTTTTTATTATGATTTATGCTGTTATTTCACACATTTAAAGTGGCCCAGTGCTGCTGTTGAGGTACATGTTAGGTCTTTATCCTCAGCTCTGAGTGAATAAGCCTGGTGATCGAGCCCGATTTGTTGCTTAAATGGTTAGTAATCCTCCCCAGCACTCAGTTGTAATGTGAAAATCAAGCAGCTGCACTGTGGTATGTCTAACAGCTCGCAGACACTGGCCAATCCAGGTGGCACTGGGTGAACAGTGCACGGCACAAACACGACAGCCATCCCAGGAGTCTGGAACTTACTTTATACTGGGAGACAAGGTCATGGTGAGAGGTTTTTAAATATAGACCTCAGTGCCACAGAGCTGAGCCCGTGCCCAAAAATCTCCAGCAGCAGATTTGATTTACAGTGAGAAGCTACTCTGGCACAAAGGAAGGTTGGTGGGCTGTTGTAGTTATGAGCCTCCAGTGTGCCATAAATCAGTCAAGCCCTCCCCCTTCCATGCCCAGAAAATGGTTTGAAGGGCAGACGCACTTCATCTAAACTCTGCTTCCCCCAGGACTGATCAACATAAACCCTGGTTTAACATGTAGTATGCACACATTTAGTGTTGGAGGAAGTTTTTAGACCCCTCGCTCGAGTAAAAGTAGATCTAACCGTAATATAATCGTCAGCAAAATGCTTTGTCATTTGCCCTTTGCATCATTCCTCAGCTGTCTGTTTCAGATGGTAAATAAGACGTTAAATGTGAGGCTACAATCAGCAGCTGGTTGGGTTACAGGGGAGTCTGGTTGTCACTGTGAACCGGATACTTCAGGAAGTCTCTGCACCCGGCCAAAAAATAGTCCATCATATCACATTGGTGAGACCACATGTTGTTGTTTTTGCACTTTGGTTTTTGCACTGATCAAACTAACAAGATGTAACATGTTAGTTAAGGAGCTTTAGAGGTGCTGGTAGGTGTAGTTTGTCACCTTCGGACAGAGCCAGGCTAGTTGTTTCCCCTTTTTGCTTCCAGTCTTTATGCTAAGCTATGCAAATGATTAACTAGCCTAAATGAGAGTTGGTTTATTGGAAGTCTTTTCCTCTAACTCATGGCAAAAATGTATTATTCCTTTGAAGAATCAATGGAAATGTGATAATTATACACCAGAAAGGCTGCTTTCAGCATTATATTATTATATATATGTTATTGTACTACTATTACTGATGCATTGATCTGTAAGACAAACACATTTTGATGTTGTAGCTGGTCAAGGTTTGCACTCCTGCAAGTCAGTCCATCATCATTTTGCATATAAAGACACAAAAATATAATGGAAATTCTGAAGAACCTCAGAATAATACTTAAGTACAGTATTTCATTCAACCACTGTTTACAGTCACCTCAGAAACTTACCATTAGTGACAAACTTGCTTCCGATTGTCACCTGTAAACAAGAAGAAATGAAGGAAAAGGAGAAAATAAGGGAAAGATGAAGAAAAACATTAATGAAAACAGCTGATGATGTTGAAACAAATCCTGGTCTTATTTTACAAATAATTCCTAGTTTGGATGTGTGCACCGCCTTCTGATTCATTTAGGTTAATGTTGATGGTAATAAATAAACTCAAACAAAAAAGCTCAATAAGTTGTAGGTGAAGAGGGGTGGGAGTGAGATTGGTGGAGTGTTTCAAAGGGTTAATAATATACTGGACAGTCTAAATATCAGGAAAATGTGCTCATACACCTGAAAGATGGATGTTCAGTATTATACAGTATAGGTCTCTCACAAATATCAGATATGTTGCCTACTTACTGTTAGAAACTCTCATGTTAAATAAATAAGTAAAATCCTTCATCAAAGAGTCCCTTCAAAGCAATCTGTACTAAAAAATACATCAAACACAGCATTGAAGCATAAGCGCATGCACTCAACCATGATATCTTCACTGCAGTGTAAATACTGTATTGGAACATAAAAGCTGTACAGAGTGCAGAAACGTCCTGCAGTAACATGTAGCTCACATCCTTGTATGACAAGAAGTAATCCATGTTTGAAATGAACAACCACATCAGAAAAGTGACGAATCAGAGCCAAGTTATACTATTTATGTCCTCAAAGTCAGTACAGGAAACTAATGATAGCGTATGCTTGATATAGTCATCTTTACTGGGTGTGTGTGGGAGGGGGGGAAGAATGGCACAATAGAAAGCCACAGTTATTGCAGCCATCTCCTTCATCACATCAAAATCGGTATTTCCATTTCAGTTCAGGCAGCTCAGTGAGAGGTTTGAGATTGAAAATACATCCTACTTCTAATAAGAGACATATCAATAAGTGAGGGACTCTATGAAACTTACTGGGGAGAGATAAAGTCCTGTACCTTATTCATAAAAAAAAAAACCAAAAAATGACTCCTTGACTAAGAGGGAGTGTGCAACGAAGCAGTTTTTGCCAGCTGAAAACACAAAATGCTATTCTGAAAGTGCCCAGTTGGGGCGCACTGGAGGTGAAGGACTTTTTTAGCTGAGGTTGCTGTGGTATATACAGGGAAGTAATGTGTTGCAAGTAGCTACCTTAGTTTGCATATAATTTGTGTTATCATCAAGCTGGCCCTTGCTCTGAATGAAGGAAAGGCTGAAGTACATAGAGAGAGAAGACAGCCCCATGTACGTGGGCTCATGACATTTTTTCTGATAGGAAACATCTCGGTAGGAATCACCATTTGGATTCAAGAGCTGAAAATGGGCCGTTTCGTCACTATTCTGCTCCTACTCCACTGTGATTGGACAGGTCTGGTGACACATTTAACACAGTGTAAATATGTGGTGTTTCCAGCAAGCAGCAACATACACCGATCAGCCACAACATTCTGACCACTGACAGGTGAAGTGAATAACATTGATCATATTGGTACTATGTGGTGTTCTGCTGGAAAACCTTGGATTTTGGCATCTGTGTTGACGAAACTTAGACACCCAAATAAACATTGTCCCACAACAAGCACACTCCCTCATGCAAATGGCAATCCCAAATGTCACTGGCCTACCCCCGCAGGAAAATGCCCCAAACCACATGGCAAAAACATCAATCAGGAACATCTTGAGGAACATGACAATGGCCCAACATGTTGATTTGACCTCCAAACTTCCTAGACCCCATTGTGATCAAGCATCAACAGGATGTAGTGGAACTAGTTTGATTGACAGAGGCCCCACTGCACAACCAAGAGTACCCAAAGGATCCACTGCCAACATCCTGGTGCCAGACCCCATAGGACACCCTGAGAGGTCTTCTTGTCCATGCCCAATGGTTCAGAGCATTTTTGACCACATAAGGGGGACCAACACAATATTAGGCAGCT
>OMNN01028537.1:2969-16728 GCA_900302755.1 Chromis chromis | reverse complement strand
ATAAGGATGACTGAACAACCTTCTTTTCATGTTGTGGGGCAGCAGTGGTGTTGTGCTGCGGGTCACTGAATGACAATATGAAGAATGCATTTGCAAAACAGATTAAATGTCATGGTCACACAAGCTCAGTTTGTATGAAGAATTTGTAAGAATTTGTATCCCCTTTAACCCAGTTTTATCCTGCAGATGTTTCTGGGTGTTGGAACCTAACCTAACCTAACCTTAAGTCATTGAATATATCTTGGAGTACAGTCAAACTAATTATTACGAAATGGAAGAAATATGGCACGTATAAATCTGCAGAGAGCAGGCAATCCTCAAAAGTGACCGTGCAAGAAAGAGACAAGTAAGGTTAGGCCACCAAGACACCTATGACTCCTCTGAAGGAGGTTGAGATGGAAGAGACTGTGCATACACCAACTGGTGCCGAGATTATTCACCTGTCAAAGCTTTATAGGAGAGTAGCAAAGAGAAAGCCACAGTTGGAAAAATCTCAACTAGAGGTTAAGGAATGTGGGAGACTCTGAAGTAAACTGAAAGAAGGGTCTTTGGCATGATGAGACCAAAATGGAGCTTTATGGCCATCAGACTTGACAATGTGTTTGGCAGACACCAAACACTGCACATCATCACAAACACACCATCCCCAACGTGAAGCATGGTGGTGGCAGCATCATGATGTGGGGATGCTTCTCAGCAGCAGGCCCTGGAGGGCTTGTAAAAGTAGAGGGTAAAATGAAGAGGACAACCTGATGTAGTCTGCAAGAGAACTGAGACTCGGAAGAACATTTGCTTTCTAGAAAGACATTGACCCAAAGCATACAGCCAAAGCTACACAGAAATGATTTAAAGACAACAAGGTGGATGTTCTGGAGTGAGTGAGTCAGAGAGCAGCCCTTCAGGTAACTGAGAACTTGTCGCTGGACTTCAAAAGGGCTATTCACTTACAATCCCCATGTGATCTGAAGGAGCTTGAGCAGTTTTGCAAAGGCGAATGGGATAAAATTGCAGTGTCCAGAAAAAAGCTGACCAATCCACCTATTCTATTAAGTTTAGAATTGTAATTACTTAACATTACTTTGTGGAAATCGGTTTAAATTTGACCTTAAAGTCTCTTTTTTTGTAAATTCTTGTCGTCATTCTTGTTGCCTTTTAATATGCATGGTATAAGCTGTGATCCAAAGGCAGGGGGTTACAGATAAAAAAATATATGCAATTTTTTGTGCCATTGTGGTTATAAATGGGGAAAATTCAGTGTAATCCCCTGTCCAAGTCCAATGTTTAGTTAACGTATCCACCTCGACTTATTCCCTATGCAGAGTTTTGTGGCTCTGTAACTATGTCACCTCACTTCCTCCATTGCTTCTATCAAAATTATAATGTCCACAGGAGGATTCTGCTGCAATGAAATGCAACTACATGTCATGAAAGGCTGCTTGCACAAATGACATATGGGGTCTGTTTTATCAGGAGGGCATTCTTTCCCTGTTCAACAACTGGACAGGTGTGTGAAGGTGAGAACATATGCAGGGTTTCCAAATGAGGGCAATATGATTATGGTGCCTCACCCCTCTAATAATGGTAGATTTTTCACCCCATCTTCAATTGTGATTGTATGGAGTAGCTATAAACACTGCTATTTGCCATTTACGTATTACATTTAGATTTTTAGAATGTCTGGGAGATCTCCACAGAATTTATTTCACCTTCAATTAAAAGTCAACACAAGCGGAATTCCCAAAACTGACAGCTTTGACTACATCCCAGATTGTATCTCTCACGGATAATTTTGAAAATCACTAAAATAGCCTCAGCTTTGAATGTCATCTTTTAGAAAGAGCATGTTGTTTCCTGTAACAAGCTCGGCACCCTGACCTCGCTTCCGTTTCTGTTTCCATTGTTCACTGTTATTTTCCTAGTTTCACTCTGACAGGCTGATACAATGAATTGGAGACTTCACAAAAGAGACTTTTACGCTACATTAGGCAAGGGTCCCACTTGCTTCTCTGACACAAATATACAATTTATTAAGACGGACTCGTTCATCTTGGCAGCATCTCTGCTGATATAATAGGCTCCCTTCAATACGTTTTTTTTTTTCTTCTTCCCAGCACTAACTGCTCTGTAGAAAATGAAGTTAACATTAACATTTATTCTTGAAGTAAGCATATGGTCTTATCAGAGACATTCAAAGAGTGCATGACAATTCAAAGCAGGCAGTTATGCAGAATTAATGACTTCTTATGAATTACATTATGTCACTGAAGCAGAACCATAAACTTAACAACAAAGGAGGGCTTTCTGACACATACCTGCACGAACAGCCTTTCATTCTTGTAAAAATGAGGTTGTTGTTCATGAAAGCAGTTTCTCTTCCTGTTCTATGGATTGTGTCAGCATCATGCCTGCCAAGCTATGCATAGCAGCTGATTAATCACAGTTGTAGAAGTGACCCAAACACCACTGGTGTTCTTCCAGGTCATCACGTCAATGAATCAATTCATGTGTGCTCACTCATGAAATAAGACCTAATGAGAAGTGCCTCAACCTCAATCACAGGGCAACAAAGGAAATTGCTATTGTCATTCTGATGCCGTTGTTTTTTTTTTTGCCTTAGTGGTCTACCGGGGGACCTTTTCTTCCCTGTGACTTTTTTTCCATTTCATAACATGCTGATTATCTCTTTTGGAGCTATTTTCAAATTGGTTCTGTCAGGGATTTGATGAATCGAGTGTGAAGTTGCCTGTTTTACAAACTTCCCATGTTCCGTCAGTGACTACTTCTACTATGCAATCAACAGATCTCCATCACACACCCTTGTTCTGCCTCTATGTGCTGACTGGATAAGTGCACTGTGGATGCACAACACGCAATCTGTACATAAAATTGCAGGCCTCAATCTTTCCCTGGGAGCAGGGGTGTAATGTGTATTGACTTGTTTTGATTGAAGCTGTTTGAGGGACATTTGAGAAAGTTTACTGGTGTATTTTTGTTCACCAGTGAAGCCTTTGATATTGATGGGCAGGTGTGTGGAGGGTAATAAGTAGCTGGAGAGAGAATGTACTGACAGAACCCATTACATCTGCTGGAGAATACTTCACATATCCACTCAAATCAGAAACCATGAGGATATAAATAGGAAAATGGTCATTGGACTATAGCTGCTGGAAAATTGAACATTATCAGGGTGCTATATGTCTTCTAAATGGGTCTGTGGCATTCTTATGTTTATGCTATTTGCAAAAGAGAGCTGTCAGTCAGCAGAGAACAAGATAGTGCTCTTTAACTTCAGGCTGTTATTTCTAACCTTGCAAGATTATTATTCAAAATTGATGATCCATATGTCATGATGAATGTAAAGAAGCCAGGTTCAGCAGGTATACACAGGGGGGGCAAATTGGTGGAAAAATAAACGAGTCTAAGCATTGCTAATGCAAATGGTTTCACACAGGAAAGCAGCACCTTCCTACCATATTTTATTTTTAAAGGTTAGCACATGCTTCTCAGGGGTGCATGTAGGATATGCTGCACTGGGGTTCTGCATATTTAGAGTAATTGTGTTCTTGTTTATTCATTGCATGCAGAGCTGCATCCTCGAGTCGACTTGCCTAATAGAGAATTTTGGTTTATTTCAACCAGGCACATTTCCAATTAATGTGGCTATTGTACCTGTGAAGTGTCACACCACACTTTAAAACCGTTACAGAGAACTAACATGTGCCTTACTGTATTAGCTTTTACTGACTGTATGGAGGGTTTCCACATTTGTTGCAGCCACTCTTGATCTTTTCTTACAGTTTTCAGGAGGTGAAACATCATTTCCAGGACAGCAATGTTTATCAGAGAGTCATTTGTTGCAGTTCCACAGATGGGGTTGCTCCTATACATGGACCCATGGAGGTTTTCCAAATCAGGCTTCAACAGGCCCCACTACAGTAAAGGTTGTCCTTCTCAGCTGGCAGCAGAGCAGTGAGCGCATGAACACCACCCATTTTCCGAGGTGCATTGTTTCTTGGCGTTGCCTCCATCCCCACAGTGATAGTCAGCCTCACGCATATAAGCAACCTGCAGATGGATAATCTGGTGATTAGGTCAGCCACCAAGCATCCCCATATGGAGATCCTTAATGTGCTTAGAAAGATGTCTGTTCGAGGTGCCTAATTTCTATTCATGTCATTGAAAACAAACTTTTAAAATGATTCATGTAATCATTTGCTGTCTTTGGAAAGCTGCATGGAGCTCATGTTAAATTGCACCACTTAATGCCACTCAGAAGCTAATTTTTGCGGTGACTCATTTCCCTTGAGTTCTGCGTTCTCCCTGAAGTTATCGAGACCCATAAAACCACAACAGACACATTCATGGGAAATACACCAGCTTGACATTATATAGAATTCTCTTAAATGTAAATGTCCACATGTCAGCTTTTCTCCAAGCAACCTGCAGTTACCCATGAAATCCCTCTGTGCTTACGCTGAAACATTTATGTGTATCTTTGGAGGCCTATAATTGCAGCCTTAGAGGTTGTCCAAACACCCGTAGACTCTCTGTACTGGTTTATTCCCAAAATTTATCAAACTCCTAAAATAATATCACAGTGGTGACACATTTAATTATCTCCATATTCTCATCTTTGGTAATTAAATAATGACAACCTCATTATCAGTGGTCAGCTGAAACACCTTTGAAATAAGGAAGTCCTAAACATCAATGCCACACTTTGTATATTATCTCAGGCAGCAGCTCATCTAATTAATCAAACAACTAATTAAATTGCAATTTTGAGAAGCGTTTTAACCCATGAACACATGCACAGACCAGACATCAGATTGTTGTAGACGTCTGTGGCCAATATTGCCTCTTTTCAATATAAAAAGTACAGTTTTTAAGATTTGACAGACAAAAACAAGACTAGAGTTTTTTTTAAGTCAGTGAATAAAGGACATAAAAAAGTAATATCCCAATGGAAGGGGCAGGGAGAAATGTAAAAGTCTCTATTTGGGTGTATTTACTATTTAAGTCTATTGACTGAACCTGAAAACATTCTGTAAAGTTAGAAAACATATGGCCAAATAAACAGGCACAAATGTGTGCAGTAAACACAGCTCTTCAACCTAAACCAGAGCTTAAAGCAAAAATAAGAACTCCTGAAAGGTTATTTCAGTCCCCAGATTGTTAACGTTTCACCGGCTAATTCTAGGCCCTCTGTTTTTCTGTGTTTCAGTGAAATTTGATGAGTTTTGATGTGGTTTTTGATCAGTGGTGTTTTGAGGAGGAAACTCCCTTGGTGGTTCTTGGCTTCCTGTGAGACATGGAATGAGGCTCTTAAAAAATTCCTGCACCACAATTACAAGGCAGACATGCAGCAGGTCAAAGAAAGGACAAAAGTGACTGTATCCGAAACATGAATCATACTTTCATCACTATAAACATGGAAACAGAGGGCGTATAAATAATTCACAATTATAACCTCAGCTGTACACTACAGGCTGACTGGTCTGACATTATCAGTTTCTAATCAGATTTTCATTTTTTAAAGATAAATTGCAAAAAGAAAGAAGCCAAAAGAAGGCTCAAATTGCAAGAACAATTGCAGTTGCAAACTAGAATGCACTCAAGCGAGATGCAGACCCACGCCGGATGTCTTCCTAAACATGGCAGGTAGCCCTGTGACCTTGACCTTTGACCCTTTGACCCCAAAATTAATGGGTGACCAGGGTAGGTCAAGATGAACATCTGTGCAGAGTTTGATTATCCTATCTCAATTTGTTATCGAGTTATGGTGCGGACATACACACCCATCACTCGTGGTGATCGGGCATTTCAGGCAGTGGCACCAAGACTGTGGAACTCTCTGCCGCTGGCTCTACACTGCACTAACTCCACTGACTCCTTTAAAATAGAAGCTTTTAATTAACCTCATTTATTGACTTGGTCTTTACATTGGACTGCTTGCTTATAGGGAATCCAAAAGTGTTTTTGGATTGTTGGGTTTTCTGTTTTCTGTTTCCTGTATAGTTCTTCCTTATGATGATAAGCGCTATGCAATGACATGTGTTGTAAATATGCGCTATATAAATAAAATTGAATTGAATTGAATTGAATTGAATTGTATTTTCTTTTGCCTTATTTTGAAGGACTGTGTTGTATTGTATCTTTTGTAAATCACTGTTCATTCTGTTTTTGTGAAGCACTGTGTTTTTACTGTAAAGCACTTTGTGATTTCTATCTATGAAAGGTGCTATATAAATAAAATGTACTTACTTACTTACTTACCCACACACCCACATACATACATACATACATACAGACAGACAGACAGACGGATAGACGGCAGTAAGTTCAAGGTCAAAGGTCAAGTTCAAGGCCAAGAGGTTCAATGTGGTAGTCTAATAGTAAAAGTAATTTTGCACAGTAGCCCTGCGACCTTGACCTTTGACCTTTTGACCCCAAAATTAATGGGTGACCAGGGACCTGTAGCTCTGTGAGGCTGTCATTTGGAGCTTTGAGCAAAATGTCAGTATTCTAACTGCACTTGTTTAGTGCTTTTTACCTCAGCAGTCTGCAAAGTGCTTTACAGTGTTTAGCCTCCTCATCCAGCTAGTCGCACACCAATGGTCGCATCGGCATTTGGAAGTGCAGGGTATCGATACTGTGGACAAATTGCTCTACAACATTCTCTGTCATCCTGGTCAATCCTTCAGTCAAAGCTAACTGGACTTCTCTTTTTGGCTCCTGAAGACATTTCACTTTCATCCAAGAGGCCTCTTCAGTTTTATCTGATTGATGGGGAGTCCAGATGTAGACTATACTGACACACAAACATTGTCAAGACTCACATGACTTAAGGCAGGGGTGCCCAATCCTGGTCCTCGAGGGACACTATCCTGCATGTTTTAGATGTTTCCCTCTTCTAACACACCTGATTCAAATGATCAGCTCATCATCAAGCTCTGCAGAAGCCTGATAGCGATCCTGTATAGTATGGTATGTACTATGTAATAGTTGTGAAACTGCCAAGACTCAAGCTGTTCATGGTGGTGAAACATCCTGGGGAGAGATCTCAAGACTGCATTATACAACTATCAGCCACAACATTATGACACACATATTGGTACTATGTGGTGTTCTGATGGAAAACCTTGGATTTTGGCATCCGTGTTGATGAGACTTAGACACCCAAATAAACATTGTCCTAGAACAGGGGTGGACAACCCTGGTCCACATGGTTGGCTCCTTCTGTAGATACGAAGGGCTCCTTCTAAGCTCAAGAAAATTAATTTGGAGTAACAGGTGATTATACATGAATGAAAACACAATTATGAATATTCCACTCCATTCCTGATAATAGGTCCCCCCAAATCCTACATACTGGTCCTTTAATTCAAAGCAATAACTCCAGATTGGAATACACTTTTTTGGTAAGTATCAAGAATAGGAACCTGTGAGGATGTAATATGCAGACAATCTTAAAAAAAAAAAAAGCATACAGTTTCCTCTACTGCTCCCTCTCTCTCGCTTTTAAATTCAGATATGATTGACCGGCATGAATATTGAAGTTACATTACTGCCAGCAGTAAATCACATATTACTGAACGATTATGTTTCACGCAGTAAAACAAATGTCTTTCTCTTGTATGTCTGTTTAATGACGATCTATCTATCTATCTGTTTTCTGGCTCCCAGATGAAGGTTATTCCTTCAGTTGAAAAGATATATTGTGTTTTCTGTTTTTTTGGTAGTGTGCCTTTAAAAACCTGAGAAGCTGCACAGTTATAGGGATAGTTAGAGACTTTTAAGACTTTTGAGGCATGACTGAAAATCTTCATCTGGAAAAAGATACATTTTAGGTTTAAGTGACTGAAATGGATGTTTTTTCGTTAGTGCATTACAAATATTTTTCTAATTCTTGTGAGTTTATTAATTAGAATCAGAATATTCTGTGAACAGGCCTGAATCTCATGTTGTCTCAGCCAGATCTAAAACAAAAAGCACAAGTAAAAAAGGAAATCATCTCTGTCAGACCCATATCTGTCCTGTTTCTCCACTTGTCTTTTTTCTTTTGATCCTCCGTTCTTTTGAATCTTTTCTTGCTCTTGTCTGTAGTGACTCCTAATGTGTGTTTGCCATTATCAGATTATTATCCAGCTGAGTGCCTGCTTGCAAAATGTGAGCTAAACACCATATTCTGGAGCTTCAACTTGAGCCAGCGGCCCTGATTGGGATCTCGCTCTGACGCTGGGGGGACGCACATGTTTCGCGGCACGCTATTACAGTTTTTCTCCATTGGTTTGGCTCATTTCTTGAAACTGAACTTACATTCTCAAAACAACACGGACAAACCTCCAAACCACTTGGCAATTGTTCACAACAGAATTGAATTTCTCCTTCATTTCATCAAACTGCAAATGTCTTAGTACATGTCTCAATGTCTCAGTACATCTTTGCAATTGATTAAGTACAGGTAGCTTGCATTTAGCACAATTTCCAAGTGAATAGATCTTGTTTATCTAAACTGACTGTTAACTTCTCAGTCTAATGGTTGTTCTCTCCAACATGTCAGCATCATTTCATTGTATAAGTCATCACATGCACAATAGTCTGTTCAATTGTCAAAATTAGCCAGGAAAGGGAGGGTGAGGACATCGACCAGTGAAGTGTTGACAACGTCCGGTCTGGTTCAAGAAATGAGCCAATGCAATTGACAAGGATCTTTGCATTTTTGGTGGCACTGACTATTTAAATAGGAAAGGAATTTAGTTTTGAAGCATGAGTGAACAGAAACTGTAAGACTGTTTTGCCAAATGATCTTAGAGTTTTGAGAATGTAATTTCTGTTTCAAGAAATGAGCTAAACCAATGGAGAAAAACTGTAACACCAAGGCCTGATCACTTTTATTCGGCAAGCTCTCCAGTGCGTCCCACATGTGTGTGTTAAATGCACTTCAGAAGAGGAGTGATAAGTGAAAGCTGTGGCTGATAGTTTGTTGGTTTAATGGCAAAGTCTCGCAAAACAAATGAGTAAAACACTGTGGAATTTGTTTGTTTAGGCAGCATGCTGCAGTGTTTCCCAACTTTCAATTTCCTGGACTGCAGAATTACTACATTTGCTTATTTTAGAGGGTTGACAGGACAGTACGACAGAAATGCATGAAGGGTAATTCTCAGAAATCAACCTGATGCCAATGAGAGCATCCTGACAGAAACATCTGATCTCAGCGCTCTGGTCATCCTTCTCTTCGTTTAGTCATCCCTTGTGATATCACCCGATGTCTCCCCACGGTCAAGACAACTAGCTAGCATTTTATATTCTGCCGCAGCATGCCTGAAAAGCGATACTGTACCAAAACACTTTTCCTGCAGGGCTCCTAACCACTCAACACTGCTGACATGGGATCTAAAAGCATGAGAGAGACAGAAAACCAAGGGAAGGATACAGACAGCGAGAGAGGGAGAGAGAGTGATGAGGTTGCATCAGCTCTGTGTTTGTAAATGTTTGAGAGAGTCCGATCTTTGTAAATGGAATTTCCCCCGAGAGACTAAATGGTATGGTTTTTGTATCGGATTACATTGGATGCTTTCTTGCGCCAGCGTGCCTCCATATGTTGAGCGGGGAGGAATATGATGGCGAGGGTGTGAGCGATAACATGCACAGGAACAGTTTGTAAATAGAAGAAAAGCTGAAACACCCTCAGAGGAATACACTTATTATTATGGTTTGATATTAGATCAGAGATAATAATTCATTCCTAGAGGACTCGTGCTCGGCCGCAGTGCATTCTCAAGAAAAGGCCTTACCATCACTGTACGGAAAATGCACTCAGGCACGGATCAGTTACTGTAGCTGCAGCCATCGACTGGGAGACAGTTCCTTGGAAGAAATGTAGTGCTCATACCATTATCTATGACTGCACCATTTCTAGATGACAGTATTTGTGCTTGAAACATACACGTCGGTTTGATTAAAATCTAACCAAGAGGGTTAATCCTCAACTTTGTGCTCTCGTGATGATTTGTAATATGGGCTAATTATTGAAGAAATACAAGAACAGTACAGGCATTATAGACCAGATCAGCATGATGTAATAATCCTCTGACATCCTATAGGCCTGCATGTGACCATGATGGAGGATTACAAAAAGCAGCAAGTAATTTCCAGTAAGGGTTTTTGTGAAATCAGAAAAACATGGTCAGCCAGTTTACATTTGACTGATTTACTGTTTGTATACTACTTGCATGGGAATTAATCAATGTTATCTTTCGTGTGTTTGGTGTAATACAGTAAGGCCGTGGTTCAGTCTGTGGCACTCAGCCCCAAACCCAGTTAAAGACATAAATCTTGAACCACATAAACAAGTTACAAATATATCCATCCATCCATCCATTGTCTTCCGCTTATCCGGGGCCGGGTCGCGGAGGCAGCAGCCTAAGCAGAGAGGCCCAGACTTCCCTCGCTCCAGACACCTCCTCCAGCCCTTCTGGTGGGACCCTGAGGCGTTCCCAGGCCAGCTGAGAGACATAGTCCCTCCAGCGTGTCCTAGGTCTACCCCGAGGCCTCCTCCAGGTGGGACATGCCCGGAACACCTCCCCAGGGAGGCGTCCCGAAGGCATTCGGAACAGATGTCCAAGCCACCTCAACTGGTTCCTCTCGACGTGGAGAAGTAATGGCTCTACTCCAAGCTCCTCCCTGGTGACTGAGCTTCTCACCCTATCTCTAAGGGAGCGTCCAGCCACCCTGTGGATGAAACTCACTTCAGCCGCTTGTATCCGGGATCTCGTTCTTTCGGTCATGACCCAAAGCTCATGACCATAGGTGAGGGTTGGAACATAGATTGACCGGTAAATCGAGAGCCTCGCCTTTTGGCTTAGCTCCTTCTTCACCACAACGGACCGATACAGCGACCGCATGACTGCAGACGCTGCACCGATTACAAATATACAGTACACTTTTTTTTAAAGCCTAAATTATATTTTTAATCAGCTGGACACTGTAGTTTCTGGTAAACATTGTTAAAATGGGAGTAAATGGTGTAATGCATAGAGAATTATTACACAAGCAAGTACTGAGGACACCAAAAGGTTGTTAACTCAAAATTGTACCTGCAAAGGTGTGACTCACTGATGAGTTTTTAGTAAAGCTAGTAGCAAAGCTATGGAAATATTTTACTGTTGGTCCATGTATCTGTTATTTGATCAGTCAAACACTACTTAGTTCCAGACTGAAATATCTCCACAATTTTTACATGACCTGATTTAGTAGAGGGCTGCACGGTGGCTCGGTTGTTAGCACTGACGCTTCCCAGTTAGAAGATTAGAAGATCCCGGGTTCGCATCCCGGCCTGGGCCTGGGATCTTTCTTTGTGGAGTTTGCATGTTCTCCCCATGCAGCGTCGAGCGCCCTCCCCACAGTCAAAAAACATGCTGAGGTTAATTGGTGATTCTAATTTTCCATAGGTGTGAAAATGATTGTGCTTGGTTGTCTGTCTCTATGTGTAGCCCTGCGATAGACTGGCGACCTGTCCAGGGTGTCCCCTGCCTTCGCCCAAGTCGGCTTCAGCCCCCCTGCGACCCTACAGAGGATTAAGCGGTGTATAGATAATGGATGGATAGATGATTTAGTAGAGACATTCATAGTGCCCAGAGGATGAATCCTGCTGACTGGTCGGGTTGTTTAGAGTCTGGACGGTCTAATCAAGCTGCTGCTTCTCAAAAGCTGAATCAGACAAAATAATCAATAAATGTAATATGTTTTCCCTTCGCGTGCTACCAGATGTCAGAGTGCGATCTCATTCTACCAACAAAATCAACCTATGTATGAGATGCCTCCTGCGTGTTCGTTGAATGAAGCAATAGGAGAAGGAATTTAGGTCTTACTCAGTATATTTATTAGCAAATAGTTGAATATAGCATACAGAGCTCTGGGTCAAACTATCTGTTCCTAACACCAACAGAGTTAATGTCAGGGCATGACCCAGTATATTTATACTATTACATGGTTGTATAAGCTATAAATGTGCTGCTGATCACTGATTGGTCCCTCGGTGTCTGGTCTGACCTCTCCTTCACCTCGCACTCACAGAGTTTCGGTTGTTATCTCCTCTCTTCCAGGTAGATTGTTGATAGGCACAATTGCTGCTTCACTTCCTCAATCTGTGATTAAACTGTTGTAAACCGCATCCTCCTTTATGCCTGCTCAAACAGAGAGCTAGACAGAAACAACCTACCTAGTGCTTTCACACTCAGGGCTTCACCTAATATACTGTTAATTATTTCTCAGACTGCAAGAACAATAGTTAGAAAAGTACTCTTAATTATAACACATTCATCCTGATCATTGATCGTAGATCCCAACACAGACACGATATGTTTGATCTGCACTGTGCTGAAGTAATCCAGTTCATTCAGTTCTTACATCTTACCAAAAACTTACTACTACATGTTGATGCTACTGCTGATGCTTTTGTTTGACATGCCCAGACAAGGCGGACACTCAACACAGTCTCACATGTGTTCAAAGTTCATGCAAGGAAGAACATGGGAGTGTTGAGATCAGCAGAGAAGTGCTTTTTTAGTTTGAAGTTTAGTTTGTAAAGTGACAGTCAAATTATGTTAACGTCCTATTGTGATCATCCGCCCCAATTCCTGCTTTTAGTACAGCTAGCTTTCACACATGATGCAAACCTGAATATGCCTGATCTGGACCTGAGTCCTCTTCTTCCAAATAGACCTCGATATGACAATCCATGCCCAGGTATGGAACACTACATTCACACTTAAAGATGATGAAAATTATTTCATTACCTTGTTAACATGTCCTCATAGTGATTTTTATATACTGAAAGACACATTGTGAGCGAAATAAGCAGTCAACAATGAAATATCTCCCCTACACCTTTGTTCAGCCATTTCTCCCATACCACGTGTTTTACTCCTCTTATGGTGAGAAGGACATTAGTGGTAATGATAGATTGCCATTAACTTCTGCACAGAGATTCATGTCTCAGGATGAATTATCACCTTGGCGATCCATTTTTATTCACTTTTCTCATAATCAGGTGGAATTTTTAATTCGTCCTATATGACCAGATGTGCAAAAACATTGATGTTGGAGATGGTAAACATGTTCATTATTCATGCTTAGCATTAGCCTTTACTGAAAACACTGCTGTACCAAAGTGTAGCCTCACAGAGCTGCTAGGGTGACTCTAGACATGATGGAAACCCTGACTGACTGGTATACGACCTGTCCAGGCTTGCATTGGGAAGGACTGACATCTTGTAGTGTTCCAAAAATAAAAGAAAACAAGAAATCAGAAAAGAATCTGAAGAGAGACCATAAACCAACAAATGGGAGAGGGAAAAATGTTTAGAGAAAGCAAAAGTAGGGAGCAAGGACAGAAAACAAATATGAGAAAAAGACGAATGAGGCGATAGGATTCAAGGGCATTGTTGTGTCCAATTTCCCTTTAATTACAGAAGCCAGAAAAATGTCTGGAGACTCACCATTACATAGAAGGGGGGAAAAAAACTCTTGCTGAGAAGTGTTTAGAAAAAAATAATTGACAAATTGTTCATCTGTTTTATGTTACTGGTGGAAAAATCTGTTTTACATATGGAGTTATATTACTTTATAGTTTAGGCTATCATTCCTACCGGACATGACAACATTAAACAAACATTTAAAAAATCTGATTTATAGTTTATTAAACCGCCCCTTTAGTTACTATTGCTCCCGCTGTCAAGCTTTCAATTATTGCATA
>OMNN01028535.1:0-19292 GCA_900302755.1 Chromis chromis | reverse complement strand
GTCTATCTTTGGTAAGACAGCTCTCTGACACTGTTCCCTCAGGTGACCAGATATGGAGAGACCACAGAACGTGAGCACTCATTCATTTATCTACTAGCACCAGCGCAACACATGACTTAACACGCTGAAACATCTGCCCTAGTGCGCGATCACCTCGTAAGGACATTTCCTGGACATTAATCTGAGATTACAGTTGAAATCTGCAGCAGGACGAGCAGGGATTACTGTCTCCTCCTGTCAGTTTTACTTGGCACGAACACGGTATGATCACACCTCGGGTATTATCATCCCGCTCGCCCACTGTACTGCGTCTCTGCATGTGGCACCGATATACTGTAGGTGGTTTTTAAAAAGGTGACTGCTATCATGACGACCATGTATGATACATCACATGCAGTTAATTTAAAAATGGGAACATAATTCATTCTTAAAATTTGCAGCCAGTAATTTAAATAGCATCATTTTATATTATAATTTTCAGCCCCGTTTTGTCTGTAAAAGTCAACCGTAGCAAATTATGCCTGGTTATGTTTCAGATTTCCAAAGTAAGAGCAGACTGTATCATTAAACAGCGCCATATTTGATGAAAACAAACCAAAAGATGAATGAAAACAGCTATGCAGGTTCCTAAAAGCATACTTAAGAGCCGATAGCTGTGTATCTGCAGACTGGCAGCTTATAGGGAGAAGAATGGGATAAAACACGCCTGCGAAAGTGTGAAAATTCTCTTGAAATTATGGAGCCAAGACTTGAAGGATTAACAGACACAATCCAAAATAAACATTTCATCTGACTAGATCCTTTATATCTCCAGCTACTCTGACAAAACACAGAATGTTAAGTGTTGAAGAAGTGTTTTAATGGAATTTATGCGTCTTTTCACCTTTGTATTACGGACTGTTGTTACGCTGGTGAGTGTACGTGAGACAAAGTGACACAAAATGCAGCATCATTTGGGGTGAATCATATAAGCACACCAGCCTTGGCCAGACAGTGGGGTTTGAGTCATCACTTTAGATAAGGGTTCACCCTGCCTTGACCTGTAGAGATTAAAGTGCTAACACAACGCACCATGTGATGGACTGTATTTTTCATTTCCAGCTGCTTCTGAAAGCTCAATTTCCTAAATGAAATCATTACTAGGGTCCTACTGGATACCTGGTGTTACTAAACTTGGTTAATTGTGCATTGTTTGCAGATCAAGCCGAGGCGTGTTTTTAAGGCAGTGTTTTACAAAGGAAAGGTGAAAGAGTATTGATTTAACCTGTTATTGAACGTGTGCAGGGTTGGGAGAGAGGCTACATTACAATCTGCCGCCTCTTGCGTCAGCCCCTCTCTGTTTCAGTGCAGCCGTTTCCAGCAAATGCTTTTTAAGAACAGGAAATGGCTTGAAAGCCGAGCGAATTGTGCTCTCACCCGTGCAACCGTCACCCAAAGTGAAAGCAGTGGTCGCCTAATGAACAGCTGATTGCAGGTAATAGCAACACTTTCGTCACCGGGTGTAGTAAACGTCAATGCGATCGCGAACATATGGCGGGCGTTGTTTGTCTGAATGTTACACAGCTAATTGGGAAGGTTTTCTGGTTGTTGAATCACTTGCAGCATGAATGCCCAGTGATGCTGTGTTGCTGTACGCCACTTGAAAAAGCTGAATAATTTTAGTGAGTCATTTAATCTAGAATGTGACAACAAGGCATTTTGATTGAGGCATAATTCCAAGTTTTAGACAACAAAAATTGCTGCTGAAATTACTGCCGTTGGGTAATTTTAAATTCTCTGTGAAGTGCAGCGAAATTATAAAATAGGCTGTATTCAAGAGGTTTGTCATAATATGAGGCTTTTAGGAATTGTGTGTCACTTCTTTTCTCCACAACTTTGCCCATCTACTTTGTTTGTGCATAAATTTCAAAGGGTTCCTGTCAAAAATGAAAAACAGAGTACCTGGTGCGAGCAGCTCAATCATGCTTTGTGTAAAACCTGTTGGAGTCTCAATTTTATTGTAGGAGTAAGATTATAGAAAATTATGTTACAATATGCAGCTGAAATACTGTTTGCTTGCTTTATTATTTGCAAACATGCTGCATGCAAAGTGTATAGTAAAGGAAGTAATGAAAAACAGGTTAAAGGATGCAAAGACGAAATGTTTTTTTTATGTTTTCTAGTCAGTCCGCCACATTTGCGTTTCATTAAACCAAAAGTAATCTCCACATACTACAGTACGTACATCCCCGTTGACATTAAGCCTCTGGGCCCACAGAAGGGCACCCTCTTTTGAAATATATGCTTGCTCCTTAGGAGCCGCCCAGCTGTCAGGGAGAAGGGCACTCACTGTATAACTGCATATAAACATAACACAAACTGCCAAGTGTGATAAGAACGCAAAGGAGGCTTCAACACCAATTTCGACAGAAGACAAATGACTGCTGGTGGACTTATCATTGTTGATTCGTGTAGCTGGAAGAAGCTTTGCTTTTGTTTTTTCCTCCTTCTGTGAGACTGTTATTTATAGTCTGTGCAAACAGGCTCATTTTTAGTTCTTTCCAAAAAGCCTGAGTGAGGCGTTAAATGTGAAAGATTTTTAATATGAATGTCATTAAATGTTAATGAGCAAATTTTCCCAGGTGGCTCTGCAGCCACGTAAGTAGGCTACAACGTCATGGGTTCAAAAACAACACACCCCCTTCTTTGCTTTTATTCATAAATACAGTCTTTAGTCTAGATAAATGCCTGACTTTATATTTTGATACCAAAGAGATGCCAACTTTTTCACTCAGGACACAAACAGAACAACCTTATTCTTGGCTTTCTGCATTGTCCTATGTTTTCCACTAACCTCTGTGTTTTATCTGCTCAGCCTGTCAACACCATGCGGTTTTTGTGGTGACGTAGCGACATCGCGAGCGAGCCCCGGAGGCTGCTGTCCTCTCTGCCACTTGAGCTCCCCTTGTTGTCGACTCAGCATGTCGGACAAGCTCCCCGGGTTGCTTCGTTGCCCCGGCTGACACACTAGGTGGTTAGTATGTATGAGTGTGTGTTATGAGGTCAGCAGTTGCCAGGGGCCGGTCGCTCGAGAGACAGCGAGGTTCCCAGCGGCCACCTGCTGTGCCGCCCTCCCCACTGCGCTTCGTGTTGTCATACGTTATCAACACTAAGGCGGGAAACAAAGCAGCAACAAAGAGGCAGCAGTGACCGTTAATGTGAACGGGGCGCTGCATAAATTATGTAATGGTTCTAATTGGGGTTTACAGGGTTATGTTAGGGATAACACCAACATATGGCAATGGAGTGCCTTTCACAAGCGTAGTAACGAAAGACATAGAGCTGGTAATTTGCTGTGGAGCTACTGTGATTACAGCAGCAGCAGCAGCATTTAACAATGCCACCAAATGTGTAATTTTCATTGTTTTAACATTTAGAGCTGGTGAATATTCTGCACCACAGTCTGGGCTTCATTCTGAAAAGCACCTCTGGTATCTTAATGAACTACAGTAATGAACTGTGTAAAATTATGCATGCGATTACAGTTTTGTTGAACAAGCCATTTGAGCACAAGACATAATAGCCCCCCAATTTTATGGCTAGATTTACAGGCAGTAATCATCTCAGAGTCCCCTCGCCAAATCTCATTCTGTGTGACTGGTGTTCAAGAGCGGTTATTTTTTTGTTAATACTCCTGTAATTAAATGCATGCTTAGACTCTGAGTGATTACAGTTCCTGACGAGTAATTGCTCCGCGGTTCAGATCACTGCAAGAATGATAATCAAATCTGCAGAGTTTTTGTCCACGTGTCCTGAGAACAAGTGAATGGCAGTGAATCATCGCCCTAGCAAAGGAAGGGACACTCAAATCAGAGTCCTTTACAACACTGACACTGTTGAATAGATGGCTATTAGCTTATTACCATAAATGTATGTGTCTGGGTGCGTGTTTCAGTTTAAATACCATTTAGTGATATATATTTCAGGCTAGTTATTACCATTTGTAAGTGTGAAAGTGAATACAAAAACTGTACTCCTGCTGTCCACACCTCTGAGCAATCATGGCCTCAAGTGAGAAACAGCCTGGATGCATCATACTGTCATACAACACCTTATGGACACACTGCCTACATATCTGAATGCATGTGCACGTGCTAATTAAACTTCACACACACAGGGGGAAAAAAAAAACACACTGAAGGATGGCATTCACTGCTGCTGTTTTAATCCACTTTTAACTTGAGAAACAATACAAAACTTAAGCACATTAAAATCTCTTTAGGAAAGCTTGGATGCAACACATATCGCACGGCTGCCAAAAGCAAAAATCCTGAAGAGAAGATCTAAATATGAACACAAAGCGAGTGTGGCTGATTAAACAGTGATCCCTTTGGTAAAATCCCCACTGTTTATTTGGCGCTGACATTTTTCAGTAACCTGGAAATAATTGCAACTTTCAGCTGTCAGTTCGGCTCTGTCAGCGTGCCATTAGAAGCAACGGTTTGAGCTCTGTAGTAAGCATCAGGGCTGAGTAACTTGGGCATCACCTTGATGGTCCTTGATGTCCCACGGCTTTATCAGCTCAGCAAGGACTCAGCTGGACGCCGTGTAAGACAGTAAAGAGGACACCAAGGATGCAGTTGTGAGAGAAAAAAAATATACAAATGGGCTTGAAAAGGCAGAAAAACGAAGAAAATGACTTTAATCTCGGCAGCGTCGGTTGCAGAGCATAAATTGTGGAGTGTGATCAGATTGAGTGCTGAATAACATAATAATGATGCGCTTGTTAGAGGAGCAAATTTGCTGACATTGTGTTGCAACATCAAATTGCTCAGTTAATTTGCGAGAGCATAAAGCAGCAATTAGTATGTGATTCAGCGAGATATTTATGAAATCATCCCATCGCATGAGCGTACCCCGAACTGACTCCTTCTCGGGTAAAATGGGGATAATAATACAGCAAAACCTTTACTGTCTTTACTGTTTCATTTATCACAATGGTACAAATTATGGGGTAGAAGAAACTTGAGAAGGGGAGAAACGAAACACATGAATGGCTTCTTTAAGCAGTGGGTTTGAAGGTTTTATTGGAAGACAGAAAGTGACTCTGTAGGCTTGATTGGAGTTTAAAGGAATATTTAGGACAGTTAGAAGTTAAACAAGAGGATCGATTATGATGCGCCTTTAGAGCTTGATAATTAACACTGTACGTCCAGTTTGTTTGACCCTATAAACAAAACAAAGTAAGTGGCAAGTTGTGTATTTACAGAAAGTTATGTACTGGACAATTTCTTGGCAGGAAGCAGATAGACTTGTTGCCACTGTGAGGTTGCCAGGCAACCAGCAGAGGTGTGTATGTGTGTGTGTGTTTTTTTTGTTTTGTTTTTTTTACTTTGAAGAGAACCAGTCTCAAACTAAAGGAACCATCTCCTAACTTGGGCTTAGAATATAATAGAATAGAATAGAATACCTTTTATTGTCATTGTCCTGTGCATTCACACAATCAGACAACCAATCTTTTAAATGTACAGTAAGAAATGTGCAAATACAAACATCTAGTCGAAAAAAATAATAATACGTGCAAGTGTATCTATGAAAACAGTGGCATAGTTTATTCTTGCACTTCTGGATATTGCACATTGCTGAATATGTATGGAAAAATATGGCTTAAGTAGTGTAAAAATTACAAACAAGGTGCAGCTGGATGTAAACATATGTAAATATGTGTAGTTTCCTATTTAGCAAACAGCGGCATCTTTTCCTATAATTTCCCACAATGTGAGACTATTCCTTTACTTTCTCTGTGCAGTGGGGTTTATAATTCACGCCAAGCTGACCAACTCAACCGCATCCTATTCCTGCTGCCGATTCACAGTAGTGCAAGCTTGGTGCAACATTTAGCGTATTTTGACTCCCAGTTGCTTAAAAAGAAGTCTCTCCTGCTCTGTATTGTCAGTCTTGGAAGGTCTGACTTTGGTGAACAAGCCCCTATGTTCTCTCCCATCTTCAGGCATCCCTCGGGTCCAAGCCCCATCTCTTTGACCTGTTTCTTTTTATATATATATATATTTTTCCCCATCAAGGCTCACTCAGCTGTATCTGTCTTATTTCAGCTCGCAGACCCTCTGGGATGCTCTCATTCCCATCGCTCAGGCTACCTTTGATATTGTTGATACCTCCCCTGCACACAGGTTTTTCGGAGATAAATTTGTACTGTGGGCATATAGTGGGAAATTATAACTATATCTGCAGATGCTGTGTGAAAGCGGGAATGCTATTAAACACTGCACGTTCTACCTGGCTGCACGGCACCAAGAGCCAACATGAAAAACACATTTCCCACACAATAAATAAATGTGATTTAATGTCAAGATAAATTGTCCAGCTCCAGTTTTATGCATAAACATTCCACACTGCAAAGTATTACTGCCTGGGCATATACACAGTCCATTTATTTAGTGAAAGTCAGATTGAAACTGTCGGCTAAGGGCTGCATATACAACACAGAATTATTCATATATTAAAGGGATTTCCATGCCTATTACTTATGTGCTCGGTAGAGGACATGTACTGCGGGTCCAAAACGTGCAGAGAATTTTAAGCATGTTCCTAAAGCGTCTTTCACTTTAATGTGACTCCACAAAAACACTATTTTTTTTACATGACAGTTAACAGGTAAAACCCCAAGTAGGAGCACACGTAACAAGGCTAAAAACCAGCGTGGAATAACCACCGAGGAGTTTTCTATATCCAAAAATCCTTTTAGCTCTCAGTATGTAAGAGTAGCAGGACTTCACGCGATATAATATCTGGAGTGTGAGCAGCAGTAGCAGTGCATCATGATTAAACGCTTGCGTGGGTAGGAGCGAATGATCTCTGCATTTGTCACCAGAAGAGTTTAGCGTCCATCAGAGCTGCCAGCGGAGGTGCGTCTGCCACTGAGTAGGAACAGAACAGGCCAGATTGTGTGGGGAGGGATGCCTTGGCACGTGACCAGGTGCATCTGAAGCCTCCTCTGATCCTCCAATGTGCTGTTGAGCTGCTCTATTCCCTCGCCACGACGCCAAACACCTGCTTGGCCCGATTGTTAGACCCCGAAAAGCTCTGTTATCGGTACGGGCCGTCCAAATGGTGAGGCGCTCCCGCTTTCATCGGCAAGTACTGTTGAGCAGGGGAGATAGGCGATTGATGCCAGTCTGAGTAGGTTTTGAGCAGATAGGCTTCATGTGGTCAGTTTGGCGTTTTGTTGGAGAAACTGAAATAGTGCAGCAACAACCTGAACATCACATTTTTGTGTGCAGATTAATATGAACCATTTCTGCTCTTCTGACTACAAATCCAAACTCTATAGGAAATATTGGCACCTGCTGTGGTGAAATATTTACGGAACTACTTTCTACTAGAATTAATTGGACTTTAAATTCGAGAGGGTGTGGGTCGCAATCAAAAGGATGCGCGGTCAACAATGTGAGTCTCCTGTGATGGAACAGAAAAGACTAATGAGAGTTTGTGAAGGGAGGCATCCGTCAGATGGTGAACTAATGCCGGATTCCCTCTCATCATTTGCAGCAATGGCGAGAGATGACTGAGGCGCAGCAATATGACATTTTAATTGAAGACATATTTCAGAAGAGAACAACAATATGTGCGTGGGGAGCCCACAGGTGTTTTTGCCGCCATGTTAAAGGGCAGCACAGGGGATATGAATGACTAATACAGTCAAGCCTGTTGGTAAGTCACTAAATGACTCCGGTGACAGCAAAGATGCAAAGTTGTTGGGGCAGCCGGCATCTTTCAGAGTGGCCGATCACAGCGTTCGGCAGGGAGGTAATTGATGGAATAAAAACAAAAGTGACGGGAGTTGTTTCAGCTCAACGGCGAAGGCGTGTTAGACAAAGATGTCTGGAGTAGGAGGGGGTTGGGGGGGAGTTGGGGAGTAGGAAGGGTGGTGACAGATAAATGAGGCCATCGCTAGCTGAGGGAGGAGGAGGGGAGGAGAGAGTTGCTAGCGAGCTCCCTCGCGATCTGTACCTGCCAAGTCCCTACCCTGAACAGCTGCTAGCAAACTCTGAGGATGTGTAGCAGCTCGCTCCCTCACCACATCCATCTTTTACAGCTTCTAATCCAACTGCACGCAGATCCGTTTGGGCGGTTTCATGCAGCATTTTACTTCAACAGAACTGCGTTATTTTAGCTTCATCACTCTCATGCAGTATTCATAGACAAAACACAGAACCCTTTTCACACCCTCCAAATCCAGTCCCATCGGTTATTCTATAGTAGAGTCTATGATAAATTAGCATTATCTTGTTGCATTGTTGCTTATTTGACTTGATATTAATTTAAGATAAGATAAATTAAGGTAAGGAAGGAAGTTCTTGTACCAGGTATTGCTCAGAAAAGCACATGACACAACATAAGAAATGCAGCGCCTAAAAAGTAAAAAGCAATAACATATTAGTATGATACATTACTGAAATGACTGAAATAAGTGAGCTGCAGTAAGGCTAGAATAGAACAGTAAAAAAGTAATGCTGGCAATTAAATGGGGGTAATAAGTAATATCTATATATATGATAATGAAAAAAATGAAATATTGCACATGTAATCAAAAAGCTGCAATTAAAAATGCAATGTTACGCATTGAAATATTAAGTATTATACCTGAGAAATGAAAATATGAAATGAAATGCTACACACAATGCAGAAACTAATATTGCACAAACTATTGAGAAGTAATGTTACAATGATATTGATAATATTATGTGCATGACATCAGATTGAAGGCCACATTTCTTCTTCCTCTCCACACTAGAAATAGCTGGACAGTTATTATCATATCTGATTCTCTCTGCAACATGCATGGCGATGCACAACACTCCTCACTTGTCATCCCTGCCCCCACTCACAAGCTGATGGTCACTTACAAGCTGCCGCCTGCCATTCATAACCGCTCTCTATGAGTTGCACCTGCAGTGGCGGGTTATGTAACAGGCCAGTCAGAGGGGCCCGCTCGACATGCCCTGCATTCGCAATGATGCAAGGCCGTTAAAGACATTCTGTCATCCGGGGCACATGGGTGTTCTCTTATTCATAAACTCAAAAGGGTTTCAATTAGGCATTTGTGGCTGGCCTCCCAGCGGTTTGCATGTTTAAATGAGATGCCTCTGCGGAGAAGACGACGGAGCAGTTCTCTTAAAAAGTGGTCAGAGAATAGAATAATCAAGAGATGATGAAATACATCTTTATATTTACACTATGTTTGGAGTCGATACTGTGTTTTTGTTGAGCTACTTTTTCTTTTTGAGCCACAATATTTGTTAAAGCTGCAATCAAGAGACCTAATGTGAGGATTTAGGCTGATTTCCAGGTCATGGAAAGTTTAAAATGTTTGTCACAATCAAGTGAAGTACAACCCTTTTGGATGCTCTAAGATGCAACACCAGCCAATTAAACTACAAAGGAAGGGCTGTCATGACTTCAACCCACATGTGAGCACAAAAAAATAGAAGAAAAAAACAAAGCAAGATGGGGGGAAATCAGCTATAGTTCTTATTGTAGTGCTCTTTAGGAAAGAACTGCTGCATTTAGCCCCCAGTTCACACCATCTCCAGTACCCAGCTCCTTTGTAGATCCACAGTGCACTTCAAGCACAGCTGTATTAAGTGGGATCAGGTCATCACTCTGGCTGTGATTGCAGCAGAGCCCTGACCTGAATAGAAAACGTTGACAAGCTCTTTGTTATGTTGGAAGTAAGAAACAATGCTTCTTTGCCGTGATGTCGATGACTTGGAGATGAAGAAAAATATTGGGTTTGATGAATCCTGATATTTTTGGTTGTATCCCTCTGACGATTCATTTTAAGAGATTTTGCTATGGGACCAAGACTGTGGAGGAAAGGGTCAACACTGCATCGGTTTAGCAAAGAAACTGTTCATCAATAAGTCAACCGTAATGGCAGAGCTGAAAAGTAAACCCCATCTCAGAAGCCATTCTATTTTTTTCCTGTGGTCATTCTAAGAGGCAAACAGCTTTTCCGTCTTCATAGCATCCACTTTGCCCGACCAAAACCCCCCAATTCATCTGTATTACAGTTCAGAGCCTTAGATTAAAATAAATACGCAGTATACTGTTTATTTAGCTCACTAAATGCTCCATGTCTGGTCGCAAGTTTGCCTTTATGTTCATATTTTGTATCCAGGAAAAAACTACTTATTCATCAAATAGGATTTGAGGAATGTGAAGCGACTGCTCGGGGTCCTTTGAGCTGCAATACAGTGTTCAGAGTGAGCTCATATCTTCCAGTACTAGAACAAATGAGTCAAATTTCTAAACCAGCACTTACTGATCATTAGCTGACAGAAAGACAGAAGAGTCTCAACAAGGGACTACTCAAAACAAAGGGAAGCTGATTGGATGGGTTAGCTATAAAGAGCTGAGGATTTAACACTGTTAATATGTATGAAAGGAACTAATCGCAAAACATGCCGCCTCCCATCAATTTGTGGCGCACTTTGTATCGCATTGTCATCATACACAGGCTCATGGATGATGTGTAGAAAATTAATAGGGTTTGTAGATGGAAAATTATGTTTCCCAGACGGTTATACTTTAATAGCATCACTGTAGTGTACAATGCCTACTGTCGTTTTACAGACATGCTTGAGCAGAGAGTCCTAGACGCCGGTCCTTTATTCATGACTGTAATGTGATAGAACTCTAAACCATCAGTGCATCTGCATTTAGATCTGCCACAAACAACCCTATATCTGGATGCCGCCGCTCATTTGCATAATTGGAGATTGTGGCCGGGTGCTTGTTATTCATTGACATGACACTGCAGAGAGGCAGATGGAGAGATGTACTGAACTGACTGTTCCAGTTTCTGCTGGGCAGGGTTGGCTACGTCTTTGCAAAAAAAAAAAAAAAAAGTCCCGAAGAAAACCGCCTAATGCTAAGAGGCAACGCTACATCTAAGCCCCTTTATTTATTTATTTTTAATGTTATTTATTTATCGAGTGCCGAATTGTAAATTTACATGCATTCCAACATCTGAGCAGCAATGCAAACCCCAGCGAACAGCTGGAAAACAACGGAAGCGAAATGAGCTCGCTTCTGCTTTCCCCCAGACAAATTTGAGACTTTTTAAAAAATGAGCCATGTGCAGTTTACCAGCCAGCAGGACTCTAAATAACCTGAAGTACACAGAGCACCTGACTGAGATGAGACAGCGCTGACTGACTGACACATCCATCTCCCCTGCTATCTGTCTGACTGAGGGAGGGGAGCAAGCGCATCCCTCATGCATGAAGAAGAGAGCTCTGCTTATTAGTGAGGGGAGACAGAAAGAGAAAGGGGGAGAGATCACATCGTCTCAATTTCGGTTTGATGAAGGACACAGTGTCTCCTCAGGATGAGCAGAAATCTGTGTCACGTCGGCAGAGTTAAGACTTCAGAAGCTAATGTGGGGCCGTGACTTCACATGGCCTGTACATGCAGGGTCATCATCCCTTACTGGACCTCATATCTTTATGATAAAACATAAAACTAATGTTATTTCAGCAACAGTCCATTTTGTGTGAGCTGCATATTGAGTCTATATGAAAGTTTTCATTAACTTGTATGAGTGTACGCAGAATAATATTCATAGAAGATGGTCAGAATTGGGAAAATATGTTGTTTTTATTTTGGCTCAAGGGAGGGTTGTCTGAATTATGTTGATAAATTTAGTTTATTTTGTGACTGCAGATGTATATTTTAATTCAGCCTTCCGTTACAGTGTAGTTTCATCATGAATACAGCTCTGTCTCTGTATATGGGTTTATCAGTGGATAGTTAACAATATGTCAGTTTTAGGTTTCACCTGGTGTTAATATGTGATTGTTATCTGGATAGGGACATCTGAACCATAGGTCTTGGCATTTACATCTAGTATTAAAATGCCTTCTGGTTATCTCGGGAAAGTATTGTGATTTGTAAATTAGTTAGGGGCTGGCAGGCGTGTCTACTAGCCTTTCCTTTGCTTGCTTAAGCTAGCAGATTGAACTGTAGTTTGGTGACCTTTCAACCTGAGCACCTGAAAATGTTGTCTGAGTGATTCTGAGTGGTCTACATTAGGGATGTCCTGATCAAGTTTTTTATTTTTTGTTTCGCCCTCAATTCGATCCGAGCAATTTAATATTTATGTAATGATCCGATACTGTTTTCCTATATATTACACATTTCAAGTATCGTATATTAGCTGTAGTATCTGGTTGTGCCACCAGGGCCTCTTACTGTTTGTTACTGCAGCGTCTAGAGCAGGGGTGCCCAATCCTGGTCCTCGAGGGCCACTATCCTGCATGTTTTAGATGTTTCCCTCTTCAAGCTCTGCAGAAGCCTGATAATGATCCTGATCATTTGAATCAGGTGTGTTGGAAGAGGGAAACATCTAAAACATGCAGGATAGTGGCCCTCGAGGACAAGGATTGGGCACCCCTGTTCTAGAGGGTAGTAGAGGGCCACCATGACAAAGATTTATGTGACGCCTATATCTGGCCAGAACTCATGTGTTTGAGAAAAGCTGGAATCGACTCTGCCTAATTAGAGTTAGCGATCAGTCAATTATTGGTTAATAATGTGCTGCATTTATTCAGAAATAAATTATGTTTTATTGGTTTAGTGTCCAAAAAACAGTCATGTGACAAAATATTTGGTACTATTGGGCTAAACTGCAGGCTATGTTTACACAGAGCAGACAAGAAACAAGTATGGAAACTTTAATAAAATGTAATTAAAATTAAATATGCTCCATGTGGAGCCATCATTTTTCTTTCCAGTTTTGGTAACACCTGTGGAAAAGTATTGTACATTCTTTTTTTTCTTTTTTTTTTAAAAATAAATAAATAAATTTAACTCAATTACCTTTTATTTTTTTTTATGATTTATGGAATAATAGCTTTGTCATGCAGCACAAAAGACATTTCTGAGTTCTCTCTCCTTCTAGCCATGGTTGTGTGCTTCCATAGAGGTGCAGGACTTTATATTGCAGTGAAAAATGAGCCCACAGTGAGCAAAAATGTGCCAGGAGCACATAATGCCCAGAAACTGTTTGGGGTTCAGAGGGTTCATATTGCAAGGGAGGGCTTGGCTTTTTTAAAAAGTGAAGCATAATATTTAGCCTCCTCCTTCCCTCCCTACTAATTTTGCACAGTCCCTAAAGGAAGTGAGCGTACAGTATGTTTTGGAAGTAGTTAAAATGCCATTTTAGAAGGTGGTCATGATGCTATTTATTGAGAAAGGTCTGTTCCTCCCAAGTGCATGAATGCTGCACATTCAAAGCAAAAAAACTAAGTGAGCAGTAAATGCCAGTTTGCTCTGTAGACTATGCGTGTTATTATTGCACAGTTATTCTCATGTGCGGTGGCTTTTGCAAAAAAAAAAAAAAAAAAACTTCTCCCAATGTGACAGCAGAGGTGAGACAATGGTATGTGGCCTGACGTATGAATCACAATTCTGGCACGGTAGCTTGGCCGAGAGGGCACTCCATAATTTCAGAAACTTGAAGTTGCCACAAATGATTTATACAACATGTCTTCTCAGCCAACAAACCTTTCAGAGCCACATTTCCTGTAAAATAAGTGCCAGAGAGACATTAAAATCTTTACCTGGACATAGATAAATCACATAAATTTTCAGCTTCTTGCTTTATACATGGACATAACATTTTACAGGGAGCCGTCCAAAAATGTGTGTTTATGAACAGATCAATCAATACATCTGACCTATTACCTGCAAGGGCCTGTCATGGGTACTATTTCAGGTTTACAGCCTTTCAGCGTGAGAGCTGTATTGATTGCTTGCCTTCAGGAACACTTCTGGTGTAAGGACATGAAGGAGGAAGGGGGTGGATGAGGAAATGGTTCGTCTCCTGTTATTGGAGTTGTGGGGATTTTAATCTGAGGTTCGCCAGAACCACAAGGGCACTAATGTGTGTCACACTGTACACTGTAAAGTGCCCGACAGGCCTTTCTTTGTCAGTGAAATAGCAGTATTTAGAAGATGGTGATGTCATTTGAATTTAGAAAAAAAAGGGAAAACGCTGCATAGTGAATTTTTTTTGCTTTCCAGCAATGCCGCGCTGTTGTGGTTCTACAAAGGATAAGCCATGCAACACTGAGGAAGATGAGGTTTGAGGTGTCTTGTGTTCTAAAAACAAAGACTTCTATCTATGTAGTTTGACAGTTTGGGTACAGTGTGACATTCCACACACAGAAGTAAAAAAAAAAAAAAAAAAAAAAACTTCCTCTGTAGTTCAGAATAAAAGATGGCATCCTTACTGTCCAGGCTCAGGCTATTTCACAGTGGCTGTGAACATGAAGCTGTGCACTTCTGAACAAATGTTGTTTTGTCTCGCCCTGGGATGCAGGCATTTTGATGAAATCAGGCCCAGTGTGTCTGAAGCGTCACGGTCAAAGGGATGCCTACCTATCCAGTGAAACTCTGAGCAGTTGTGTGCTGTCTGGCTTGGCAAACCATGTTATCTTTCAGATCGCTGATTCCCATGGATAAGCATTTCGTGTTTGAAGATTCTGGACTATGAGAATGGAAAAAAGAAACAAACAAAGCAACACAGCAGCGGTGCACTCTTGCGCATTGTGCACGTTGTTTTTTTTTAGTGATGCAGTTGACCAAGCGTCACCCGTCTCACTCTGGAGGCAAACTGACATTTGCAAAGATGAAAACTGCTGTGTGTTGCACTCCTTCACGAAGCTTTGCTAATTGTTCTTCCTGATATTGGATTTAGTTTAGCAGCAATTGGTTGGGATGCTAAACAACGTGCAAAATAAAGGACTCAGCAAAACAGACTCACACCTGGCTGGGAGAGAGTAGAGGCTGGAATTATGTACACAGAGGAGGCATCGCATGACACTGATACTGTATAGCTGCTGAAAATGATGATGGAAGCAATTATATCCACAATGAAGAAATAAAAGGGGAAAGAAAAAACCACTGATACCAGTCAACACCATCGCCGTCGCCTTCATCAAAATACAGCCAAAATTGTCATCAATCAATTCCATTTTCACTCCCAGCGAAGTGAGGCTGTGCCAGTGCACTGCAGAAATAAACATCACAAACAAGCTCAAAAGAGATTCTTCAAAGGGTCTTTCAAGCCAAATGGATGGATGAGGAAAATTAGTCTGAGTGAGGAGGACAGGGAGGTGGTGGGGGGGTGTTCTCTAAACAAGTGGCACTAAAACACTATTTACAATGTCAGCCTGCAAACACTCCCGTCTCTGCACTACTTAACAACTGAATATGCGGTATGACTTTATGTAGTTACCCATCTCTTAAAAAAGGCAATGCAGTGTTTTTCTTCCCACAAATATGTTTCCATCAGGGTGTAATTGTTATATTTTATTTCCTGAACCAAACAACAGGAGAAAGAAAAGGATTTTAAGCATTTAATTTTTCTGAGGAAAGGAGTCACACTTGTGAAGTTATGCCTTAAGTGAAAATATTCCAAGTCTGAGCAACTCCCAAACATTTTAATCACGGCTGTAATTGATAGGGAGGACCGTCTCTGTGAATTAATGAATCCAAAAGGGGGCCCTTTGATGTGAGCAGGACTGTGACATTCAGATTTGTGCTTGACTGAGTCTGAACCAGATAGCTTCTCAGAAATAGCTGACTTTGGCATTGGCTGGCCGTCATCCATCACATTTGATATCAGACTGCAGACAGGTAGATTAATACCCCTGATACAGAATCTAGAGAGATCCAAGAGAGGAAGCAGGCCTTTGCTTCAGGTCAGCTTACCGTTCCTGGTTTTAATTAAATCTAAATGTGTAATGAATGTCAGTTGCATTTCAGTGGTTAAATCACAGTAGATATTTGTTTTTTAAATTGCAAGATATCTTGGTTTATAATGTGGTGTCCCTATGCCAAAGTGCAAGTTAAAGGATTTATGCAGTTCTTTATGTAGTCCAACATCTCTGCCTGTGGTTTTATGGTAACCTGCAAATACTTTATGTCTCTAATTGGAGGAAATTATTGACATTGCAGTTGCAACATGCACCATGTTTCATGATAAAGAGAAAAAATATGCCTACTAAGCTAACAGGCAGCTGACCTAGTAGCCTTGTACATGCACTGGCTGGCACTGCTGCGTCTTGGTAGCACATGTCCACATGGGGATTCACTATTCCTTCTGTTTCATAGATGTATTTACACAAAAGTAACTGAGATATCAGTGTCATTGCATTATTTTTTTCCCATCAAAATACGCCAGCGTGGACTAGAAAGTGAGATTTGCTGTTATATCATACCTCGATATGATAAAAATTAGCAGTGCGATCCAAGCAAATGTAAATTTCAGCAGTTGCTTGCTCTTGATCTCTTTAAAAAAGGTTAAGGGAACGGACTCGTGGATTACTCCTGATGCAGCTAAAGACAGATGGTAATAGGACACGACCTCAATAACTGCTGAAAGCTGAGGGTGTTCTGACTGCAAAAGAGATCATCAGCACTGGAGAGGATTCTGCAGCCAACAGAGAAATAAACACAACTTAATTGACTTAAAAAAAAAGCATAATATTGCACTATGCTAAATAGACACTTGCACAGTCATTTCCTCAACAGGTATGCCACAAGTAGATCTGAATACTAGGCTACTGGAACAGGTCAGAGCAGATCAAGCTTCCTCACATTGCTCTTAAGGGGGAATTGCATCATTAGCTGAATGAGGCGTCATGGTTTTGGACAGGAAAGGAGCTTGGCAGCAGAGTGTAGTGTAGAGCCTTTAGGGAGAACCACAGGCTCCAGACAACATGGGCTTGAATCTGTTAAGATGGACCTCTGCTCCTGATATCAGCGGAGATTGATGTTTTAAGTCAGTCAAGTGCGAAAGAAAGGTCACCTTCAAACTCTGACAATGCAGTAATCCTGAATATTAGCAGCGCTGTAGGCATGTTCCAGCATTGTTGCCGAAGTTGAGCTGTGCAGATTGTATTTTAACTCAACTGAGAGCTTCCTCAGCAGTGATTTTAGCATACATCACATTTCAAAGTGAAAAGAAACACTTTATTCTCCCGTAGATAAATCATTCATCCAGTGATTGACCTCTTTGCGGGGCAGCGATTCTAAAGGGATCCTGACCTGTCAAAGATGATTTGTTTCAAATGTCAACACGGCCACAAAGGTGCCCCGACTTGAACTTTCTGTGATGAGAGAAGTTAGCGAGAAAGAGGGAAAGATTTACCACCAGAGATGGAATTTAGCAGTTCAGCATAAACTCAATTTATCATCAGCGCATTATCCTGCTCTCTCCAGGAAGAGTAGGGGGGGAAAAAAGAGCCACAGCGCTCCTTCGATTAATGACCCTTCCCAAGTGCATCCAAAGGCATAAAAATGTTTTTTCCTCTGCATGCCTCTCTCACAAACAGAATCAAAAACAGTTCTTCTTATATTCTCAGTGATCTATAGTTTGCTACAATTTTATCGCCACAGATTAATTTTTAAGTTATAAAACAGGGGGTGGGGGGGATCTGTGCTCGTATCTTGTGAAACCTCAAACATCACATTGACCTGGTAAATAGAAGAAAAAGACGTTGTTTGAGGTTCAGCTGAGAGAGAAATACAGCACGCTGGACCACATGTTTAAATGAAAGGCCTGCTAGCAGACCTGACAGATACACTCATTCATCCATGAAACCCACCGCACTTTGTCAAGTGTCAAATTACGCACCAGCAAGGAAAAAAAAAAATCTATCCTACGCCCTGCAAAAACCTGAATGATCTTTTACTATGGAGTCAATTTTTTTTAACCATGTGAAGAATGAGAATTGTCGGTGCAAGAGGTGGTAAATTAATTTGTGGTATTGCTCCAGATCTATATCCTGAGATATCTGGTGAAACTGCACAAAATAAGAGCCTCAGAGAGCAATCCTACAGTGATGGGTTTTATTTTATGCTTTGTAATAAACTCTAATACAGCTTTCTAATTAAAAATTTTAATATATTTCTACATCATAATGTGAAAAAAGCTTGTTTTCATTGTTAAAAGATTCATTCTTTTTTTTTTTTATCCCTGTAATTGAGTTCATAATAAGTAGATTTCACATTGCGGCCTGCAGAGACAAAAAAAAAAAAGACAAAGAGAACATGCCTAAGATGTCGGTGAAAATGCTCAGAAAAAGGGAAAAGGGGAAAATTCTTTTAGGTCCCAGCAGATTTTGAAAGGCCCTGATGATCCTTCCCAGCTAAACTTGGGATTATTTCCGGAGTTGGCAGTTCATCACACTCACATGCGGGAGGTGCTGAGGGCGAGAGACTTGTCAGGAAGGCATTCTGCTGCCAATTAGTATCAATCGGGAAGAAAATAAGGGCTGCACTGTTGCAATTTTTTACAGGGGGCTTTTTTCCCCCCCTTGCAGCTACGCTCCTCTAGACACATTAGAGCAGTTTTACTCCTTTATCTGAGTGATCAAACCTCTGAGCCTTAGCGCTATCTGTGACACGGTGTGCCTGATCAAACTACTTTGTGTGAAATTATATCAATTATCAGTCATTTGCTCAGTTGGAGAAAGATCTGAATCACAGGAAAATTTGGTGAGAAATTTTGATGTAGGATGTAAAATATACACGCGTAAAATGCTGGAAGAGTGCGATAACTGCATGTGATTATATGAGTATGCTTTGAAATAGCATGACACACAGGCTTGTCTGAAACCTTTTCTAGTAAAGTGTTAGCATTGATATGTTTAACATTAAATTAACTCGGTTGATTTGACTGTATTTTCCTCAGCATTCAGATTGCACAAGATAACAGAGAAATGCAATTACAGAACAATTTTCCCACCAATTTCAGCACATTTAAAGGTACCTTATGGAAGAAAGACAAAGACTACAAGGTAACAAACATCAAATTTAAAATATGTGAAGAAGAAGAAGATAAAGCTACTTGCATTCTAAAGAATAACAGTTTGCATCATTCTTGTTTAGTTAAGACAACTTTTAATGAAATTATGACAACAGACAAACTATATTGAGTTATAGGAATTAGCTTTGCCTCTACATTTAAAGGTAGTTTAAATTACCACCTAACTAAAAAAAAAAAAAGTTGCTCCAACTACTATTTCCACATTTTTTTTGAAAGGAATGTGTTACTTATTTAAATAATATAATCATGAACACATGTTTTTTAGTTGGCAAAATTAAAAAAAAACTAATAATAATAATAAGTTGCTCCAGTGTTAAGTAAATATGGGAGGAGACTTCAAATCCCGATCTCAAGGTAAAGAAACAAAATGTTATCAAACCAAATTATTAAC
>OMNN01028533.1:15339-32173 GCA_900302755.1 Chromis chromis | reverse complement strand
GTGAATAACTACGATGTCTGACAGTTTTATTGCAGATTTATGCATAGTTTCAATCAACACACACTTGACCTATCAGCACAGCCTTTCTTTCTCACACACACACACACACACACACACACACACACACACACACACACACACACACACACACACACACACACACACACACACACACACACACACACGGTTCTCTCGACTCAGCAGCTAATTCTACCTCCTGAACATTCTTCAAATAAAGAATTAAACGCTGAATATTTCTGGATGTCGTCTCTAAAGAGGCTCTAAAGTCTTTAAGGGATTTCTATGTTTCTGTTCCTTCTCTTAATTATCATGACTTTACTGTATGTGCATTTAAAAATAGACACTTTTATCCCACAGATGTCATCCAAACTCCAACCCTGACACATCAAATCACGAAGCAATAAAACCACATTTACTATTTTTCTGGTTTTCCTCAGTGGCATGAACCACTTCCTGAATGTCACTATACCTTTACTTTGTCCTACGCTGCAGAAATGTGATTTCCTCAGAGCCTCTTCTGTGGGATTATTCTCATGACTGCATTAAAACTTCAATTTGAGCAGGTTTGTGTGAATATTGACAGAACTGTGTAGTTGTAGTTGAATATTTTGCTGCTTTTAATGCTTTTGTGTCACTTCAGAGTTAGTTAAAGCACCAAAGAGCTCATGAGTTTTGGAGTTTTCTGTTATCATGAGGCATAAAGATGAGACCATGCAAGTGAAGAAGATAAGTGAGTCTCTCTAAGATGGGGAAACATATGTGTTTCGATCACGAGAAGATTTCGAGGGTTCACCACAAGATGCGAAACCCCCGTTATCCTCAAAAACAGAAGCCAGGTTGGCGGTTGAATCGTGTTCTTTTGCTCAGAAAGGTTCCTACCTGAGTGAAATGACCTAGAAATATCATGTACATTTTCCCACGTTAATTTTTAAATGAGACATGTAGAATAAAGAGGTTTCAATAAAATATTACAAATTTGCATTGGTTAAATGTCCCGGCGAAACCAAGAACCACAGGAAAATTGAGAATCCAAGGTTTCTTTCGGTTTTTACAGTTGCGGTGAAATTGTCTTTTTTTGCTTAGAAAGGTTCTTACCTGAGTAAAACGACCTATAAATATCATGTACAACATTTTTCCACATGTCCATAGATGTTACCACTACTAGAAAAAACACAGTGACACTAAATAATCTCGACATTTTACTATTTAGATTTTTATTTCCACTTTCCATACTTGTCTCCTATCCCCTCTGTGTAAACACTGCCTGCAGTTCAACCGAGAACTCCTGGAATTTTTGTCAGGTGACTGTTGGTTGCAGCTGAGTCACTAGTGGCTTCCCGGATGTGTAGAGAAGTACAAATTTTTAGTTTTTAACAGAATCCATTTACCGCAAACGGTTTAATTTTAGCGAATTTTTTAAGCTGACATGTAGAATAAATAGATTTTAATAAAATATTACAAATTTGCATTGGTTAAATGTCCCGGCAAAACTAAGAACCGCAGGAAAATTGAAAATTTGAGTTTTGTTTTTTTGAGTTGCAGTGGAATCGTCTTTTTTTGCTTAGAAAGGTTCCTACCTGAGTAAAATGACCTGGAAATATCATGTACAACATTTTTCCACACGTCCATACTAGAAAAAACACAGTGACACTAAATAATCTGGACATTTTACTGTTTACATTTTTATTTCCAGTGCTATACTTGTCTCCTATCCCCTCTGTGTAAACACTGCCTGCAGTTCAACCAAGAAGTCCCTGATTTTTTGTCACATGACTGTTGGTTGTAACTGAGTCACTAGTGGCTTCACGGATGCGTAGAGAAATGCAAAATTTTTAGTTTTTAACAGAATCCATTTACCGCAACCGTTTTAATTTTAGCGAAGTATCAAATGAGACATAAATAGAATTTAATAAGTAAAAATCCAAGGTTTCTTTCTGTTTTTTGCAGTAAAATCGTTCTTTTTGCTTAGAAAGGTTCCTAACTGAGTGAAATGATTTGGAAATATCATGTACAACATTTTTCCACACATCCATACTAGAAAAAACACAGTGACACTAAATAATCTGGACATTTTACTGTTTACATTTTTATTTCCAGTGCTATACTTGTCTCCTATCCCCTCTGTGTAAACACTACCTGCAGTTCAACCGAGAACACACTGATATTTTTTTTGTCAGGTGACTGTTGGTTGCAGCGGAGTCACTTGTAGCTTCGCAGTTGTGCAGAGAAATGCAAAATTTTTAGTTTTAACGGTTTAATTTTAGCAAATGTGACATGTAGAATAAATAGATTTTAATAAAAGACTACAAATTTGCATTGGTTAAATGTCCTGGCAAAACTAAGAACCGCAGGAAAATTGAAAATTTTAGGTTTCTTTTTGTTTTTACAGTTGCAGTGAAATCATCTTTTTTGCTTAGAAAGGTTCCCACCTGAGTAAAATGACCTGGAAATATCATGTACAACATTTTTCCACATGTCCGTACTAGAAAAAACACAGTGACACTAAATAATCTGGACATTTTACTATTTACATTTTTATTTCCAGTGCTATACTTGTCTCCTATCCCCTCTGTGTAAACACTGCCTGCAGTTCAACCGAGAAGTCCCCGATTTTTTTGTCACGTGACTGTTGGTTGTAACTGAGTCACTCGTGGCTTCACAGTTGCGCAGAGAAGTGCAACATTTTTAGTTTTTAACAGAATCCATATCCCGCAAACGGTTTAATTTTAGCGAAGTTTCAAATGACACATACATAGAAATAGAATTTAATAAGTAAAAATCCAAGGTTTCTTTCTGTTTTTACAGTTGGGTAAAATCGTTCTTTTTGCTTAGAAAGGTTCCTACCCGAGTAAAATGACCTGGAAATATCATGTACAACATTTTTCCACATGTCCATACTAGAAAAAACACAGTGACACTAAATAATCTGGACATTTTACTGTTTACATTTTTATTTCCAGTGCTATACATGTCTCCTACCCCCTCTGTGTAAACACTGCCTGCAGTTCAACCAAGAACACACTGATATTAAAAGTCAGGTGACTGTTGGTTGCAGCGGAGTCACTAGTAGTTTCACAGTTGTGCAGGAAAATGCAAAAGTTTAGTTTTTGACAGAATCCATTTAGTACAAATGGTTTAATTTTGGCGAATTTTTAAAATGAGACATGTAGAATAATCTACATAATTTACAGTTGCGGTGAAATCGGCTGTTTTGCTCGGAAATGTTCCCAACTGAGTGAAACATTTTCTCACATGTCTATAGGTGTTACCAAAACTGGAAAAAACACAGTGACACTAAATAATGAAATGACCTGGAAGTATCTCAGCGGCAGCCATAACAAGAGCTGGTCATCTTCTCTAATTAAAATAAAGCTGCTTCAGTTCTTCCCTTCTTATCTCCTCTAGCGTAGGATGCACTGGAACATCCTTCATAACAAGAACTAAAGATAATACCGTCCCATTCAAGGCAACATTCAAAGATACTAACCTTCCAAAGCACATCACCTAGATTTATAGTCGCTTGATTACGTAGTTTAGTAATTAGATCTTTCCTTTGACCTCGAGACGTTCCCCCATCAAAGTCAAGAAAGTCTGACAGTAACAGTTTGCAAAAATAAGCAAATGCAGTCCAGGAGCTACGTTGTGAGGACTGATGAGACCGAGAAAAACCAACAACAACCACAAAAAAACCTCTCAGACAATGATGGAAAGTGGAAAATGTGGAGAAAAAAAGGCAACCTGGTATACATTTCTATCACTGCTGATGGATTCAGGAGCTTTCTGTGCTCACAGATTCACTGAAATGCATCATTGGATAACGTTTGGATACCGATGTTGATTATTGGTGATCAAGAAAGGTAGATAACTGATATTTAGAACCAATATACATCACATGTTATAGCAGGGACCCGTCATTCATAACTAGGATTCTTCATTAATAAGGGCAACTATAACTGAATATTTAAAATAGGAATAGGAGTGATTAAATTATCTCCTCTGTTTATGGTAAATGGTCTGCACTTATATAGCGCCTTTTTCTACCTTAGTGGTACCCAAGGCGCTTTACAATGTGTTTCTATTTCACCCATTCACACACCAATGGCGACAGAGCTTCCATGTAAGGTGCCTGTCTGCCATCAGGAACAACTTGGGGTTCAGTGTCTTGCCCAAGGACACTTTGGCATGCAAAGGGGCCGGGGATCGAACCGCCAACCTTGCGATCAGTAGACAACCTGCTCTACCACCTGAGCCACAGCCGCCATGTGGGATCCACTCAAATGTTGCTCTATTTCCTTAATCTTCCACTGTTCTGTCAGTTTTATTCCCCACTAAGGTCCAGATCTTCAAGCTTTATTAGCTATTGTTTTCCAGATTCTGTTGCTGCCTTCTGACTTAGCCGCTAGCCGTTAGCATAGCCTTAGCCGTTAGCATAGCCTTAGCCGTTGTAGAAGGAGCTCATTTCCTGGTTTGTGTTTCTTGTTCAGTTTCTGCTGCTTGAGAGACGTTTCTGAGACCACAGAGTGACGACAGACAGAGAGACCTGAGTAGCGTATTTAATTTATCAATATTGGTCAATAATCTGAAAAAATACCAAATATCGGCCACGATAATCGGTCAATCCCTAATCTTTAAACATGCATCCAAATCAACCAAACAGAAAAAAGAAGTGGAATATCCTCGACTGGCTCAGTAGATCACTTGTTCTTAATGTTATTTAATTACATTTCTCTTGGTAAAGACCAAATTACAAGCATTTAACTCCACAAAAAGCAACATGGCTGCAGATAAGGAGTGAGGAAGCGTCACTAAGGAACATAAATGTCATTGATTACAAAAGATTTTCTGCAAAATATAAAAAATTCTGACTTTGTTTGACTTCAAACTACTTTTGAAGCCCTTAACTTCAGGTTATATGTGTTAAAAGTGCTTAAACTCCCATATTAGTCATAATATATTGATGTAAACCTGCGCAAATGGAAGCTGAGACTGAAAACTTTAATGTAATATCTGTTATTTTACTCTGATGTGTTGAAGCACAGAACCTGCAAAAAACTTGCACAACTGTCCAAATTCTTACTGTCTGGACTGTATTTGCTTGATAAAGAGGTAAAGCAGTGGATTAAAGTTGGTCCGAGGCTCCATATTAAGCTATAAGACACTAAATAAATATTGCTAATCATACATGTGGTGTGTTTTATCCAAATTCTGCCTGTGATTTACAGGGAAATGATCACAAACATGCAGGAAACTAATTCTCTGTGGAAATCTGACAGTGGAAAATAAATATATATAAACAAGTGCACTTACTCAATCTGTGTCCATAGAAGAACCAGCAGTATGTTGAGAAGACAGTAGAAGAAGCACCTTAGTTCATTCCTCATAAAAAGGCAAAAGGCGAACAGCAGCCACATGCAGCTGGAAACGAACAAAAGCAGAAGATTAGCAGCATCTAACAATCTCTGGCAAACATCAGGCCCTACTTCTCGATTCCTCTTCCTCTAAACTCGCATCACAAATTCAGAGAACTTTAACACACACACGAACCTTATATATACGCAACACACACACACATACACACACACACACACACACACACCACTTCCTCTTTTCACTTCCCCACCTGAGGCGGGGGGGGAGGGGAGGCTAAAAAACATCTGAAACAGGGTTAGAGAAGCTGCAGAAATGTGAATCCAACAAACATCTGATATCTGTGGAGATTATTTGAGGTGTTCAGGTGGAGGTTCAACAAGAAAACGAATGCATTTATTTACTGAGGCTGCACAGTTTTACAACTTTTGCATCTGTTTTACAAAAAAACTGGTGTCAAACTACAGTGTTTTATAAAAATAGTTTAGTATAAAGTACTGCATTAATAAATCCTAACCCTCTGAACCCCTAAAATCCAGCAGTGTGGTACAAAAGCATGCTATCTTCTTAAAAACTGACCATTTATCAAAGCCTGAAACGGTAAAAACAGACAGAATCGGTGGAACTTTCCGATGGTCCTTGAACTACTCATCTCTTTATTCTACATGTCTCATTTTAATAATCCACCAAAAATAAACCGTTTACAACAAACAGATTCTGTAAAAAACATAAAATTCTGCTCTCCTCTGTGCAACTTTGGAGCCATTAATGACGAAACTACAACCAACAGTCACATGACAAAAATTAGCACTTTGTGGACTCATGTCTCCTTCAAAATAAGACCATTTGCTCTTCTTCTACTTCTACAGAAAACTATAAATTCTGCACTCTTCACCACAACTGACAAGCCATGACCGACTTAGCTGCCATCAAAAGTCACATGACAAGAATTCAGGCACTTCTCGGCTGAACTGCAGGATGTGTTTGCAGTCAGAGAGGAGGCAAGTGTGGAAATAAAAAAATAAAAATGTAAGTAGTAAAATATCTACAGTGTGTAAAATTGCTTCCAGATTTTCCAGTTTTTGTAAAATAAATAAATGAAGAAACTGAACTTTCCTTTTGTCATTTTTTAAATAATTTATGGAATTATAACTGCGTCATCCTGCACAGAAGAACGAATCGGTGGATTTTCAACTTTCCAATGGTCCTTGAACTACTCATCTGTAAAACATCTAAAAAAAAACAAATCTAGGTAATTTCATTCTACATGTCTCATTTAAAAATTCACCAAAAAATAAAAAAAAACATAAAATTCTGTTCTCCTCTGTGCATGTTTGAAGCCATTAATGACTGAAGTGCAACCAACAGTCACATGACAAAAATTAAGGCACTTTTTGGACTCATGTCTCATTTTTAAAATTTGCCTAAAATAGACCACTGGCTCTATACAGATTCTATGAAAAACAAAAAATTCTGCACTCTTCAGCACAACTGACAAGTCATGACTGACATAGCTGCCATCAAAAGTGCCATGACAAGAATTCAGGCACTTCTCGGCTGAACTGCAGGCTGTGTTTTATGGAATGTATGGAAATAAATTAAAAATGTAAGTAGTTAAATATCTGTAGAATGTAGAGTTAGCATTTTTGGACACTTGAAAAAATGTCATACATGTTGATTCCAGGTTTTCCAATGTTTGTAAAATAAGTGATTAAAGAAATTCAACTTTCATTTAGTAATTTTTTATGATTTATGCCATTATAAGTAGTAGTCATGGTTGTTCTGTTTCCATAGAGGTGCAGGACTTTATACTGCAGTGAAAAATGATCCACAGTGAGTAAAAATGTGGAAAAAAACACCTAGAAACTGCCTGAGTTCAGAGGGTAATGCACCACTATTACATTACAATAACTGACATTCTTCTCGTTATTCCTTTAAAAGCCACAGACACACTGAGAAAAATGGCAACAAGAGCCAAAGACAACATCTTCGTCATTTCACAAAGTAAAAAAAAACATCCTCCAATCAAACGTCTGAGATCTTATCTGATGCACAATCACACATAATTGACTGTACACTGTACTTCCTGTGTGAGTCCTGATTCTAGAAGAGAAAGAAAAGCTCATGATGTAACAAAGAACGTTAACAGTTGCACAACGATAAATATACAGGAAACGTAAAGTATGACTGGAGGAGACTATAAGGGGATGAATTAGAGGGAATTGAGGCACAGAAGGCAAACTGGTGTAAATATGAAGCTTATATTTTGTACTTTTTCATGAATTTCTTTGTCTATTTAGTGTTTTTGTCGTTACTGCATCCTGATAAATCTCAGAAAAATTAGGGCAACATCAGTTTTGACATCCAAATATATAGTTTGGGACAATAAGTCCAAAATCATGATTTATTAAAGGCTCTTTTTTTGGATTTTATAGCAGTTATAGATCCACATGTGGGAACATCCTCCCTCCATCCTGCACTGTATGGCACAATCACATGAACCTGTTGGATTTAACTAAAACGAGAAAAGGTTTTATTACATTATTTTATATGTTTTTTTTAATTACTAGCCATATTTCCTCAGGTTTATCCTCTTAACCAGCCCTGCTATAGCATATTAATTGCTAATTCTGTTGGTTCTAGTCGCTGTAAGTTGGTCCTAACGTAACATATTTCTCTGTTTTGTAATATTTTTGATCATTTAAAGCTGTTTTTTAAATCAGATTTGAAATGTAAAAATGTGTATGTGGACAGTTATAGATGTTTTTCCTTAATAAATTTATGATTCTAACGTTTCTTTTATTTTAACTGATTTATTATGGACTCTTTTTTTGGACTTTTTTTTGGATATTTGCCATCTTACGTTGTATTTAAGATGACAAACTCCCTTATTTATGATTTTAAAGTTTATTTTATTTGAGCTGACTTATTATAGGCTCTTTATTTTAATTTTATAGCAGTTATAGATCTACAAGCGTGAACGTGCTCCCTCCATCTTTTCTCATTTTGTACTTTTTTAACGGATTTCTTCTCCTATTTATTGTTTTTTTCGTTACTGCATCCTGATAAACTTTAACTCCAGTTTCGACGTCCAAATATTTAGTTTTTTCCATCTTTAGCTGCTGCACATTCAGCTGGATTGGACTCAGTTCACCTCAGTTAAATTCAATTATATTTATAAGTCACAGAACAAGTCATCTCAGGTCACTTCATATAATAAAGGTCAGGACTTGGCAAGATTATTCTACAGAGAGAAATCCAATAATTCCCTTTGAGAAAGCAAAAAAATCTCCCTCAGAATTAGATTTTCTATAAAAAATGCACCAAAAAGCTCCCGTGCATCACATTCACGATGAAAAACAAACATCACAGAAAGTGGTTTCCTCTGTTGTGTAGATAGAAAATGAAGTGCAGCTTGTATTTGACTGAAAGTGAACTGATCCCAGCCTTAGCGTAGCTCCACAGCAGCAGCTTCCTGCTCTCAGTGTCTCACTTCCTGCCTCTCAGCTCGGTCGGCGGCGCTCTGCCAACTCCACAACGCCGCCTCTCGTCTCGTCTTTCCAGCCGACGGCGACTCAAAGAGACACCTCGGCTCTCCGGCGTTGCGCTCAGCTGTTTTTCTTTACCAGCGAGAGGAAAAACGTGTGTGAGCCTTATAAAAAGCCCGGTTGTTCCCAGAGAGGCCGCTGGTTAATGCATCAAGAAAGAAAGGAAAACATCAGCCTGCAGACAAAACTAATGCGGCGCGAACTCCACGTTTCAGTCGCTGCAGGAACCGATAAAATGACTGAGAATGAAACAAACACAAAAACCAAACGTCCCTCCACATCCTCAGAAACACAGTAAAGAGAAAATGCTTATTTCTGAGAAGACTGGACAGTTCCAGTTTCTCGGTGCCTTGCCATGCCAGTATTGATGTAGTGCAGGGGTGCCCAATCCTGGTCCTCAAGGGCCCCTATCCTGCATGTTTTAGATGTTTCCCTCTTCCAACACACCTGATTCAAATGATCAGCTCATCATCAAGCTCTGGAGAAGCCTGATAACGATCCTGATCATTTGAATCAGGTGTGTTGGAAGAGGGACACATCTAAAACATGCAGGATAGTGGCCCTCGAGGACCAGGATTGGGCACCCCTGGTCTACATGATTCCACAATAAGGAAGACATTGGCCGAAAATGGCATCCATGGGAGAGTTGAAGGATCACTACTGACCAAAAAGAACACAAAGGTTCGTCCAGCATTTCCAAAAAAATATCTGGATGAGCCCCAAGACTTTTGGGATAACATCCTGTGGACTGATGAGTCAAAGGTGGAACTTTTTGGAAGGCATGGGTCCGTTACATCTGGTATAAAGCTGATACTGCATTCTACAAGAAGAACATCATACCAACAGTGAAACATGGTGGTGGTCGTGTGATGGTTGGAGGACCTGGACCATGGTGGTGGTAGTGTGATGGTTGGAGGACCTGGACGACTTGTCATCATTGATGGAGCCATGAATTCTGCTCTCTATCAGAAAATCCTCCTGGAGAATCTCCACCATCAGTTCATGACCAAAAGCTCAACACTAATGGTTTATGCAGCAAGACAAAGACCTGATTCACACAAGCAAGTCCACCTCTGAGGGGCTCAGAAAGAACTAAATGAAGTTTCTGGAGTCCCAATCCAACCGAGATGCTGTGGCAAGACCTTAAAAGGGCAGTTCATGCTGGAAACCATCTAATGTGACTGAATTAAAACTATTCCGCAGAGAAGAGTGGACCAACATTCCTCCATGGTGATGGAAAAGACTGATCACAAGCTGGAACAAACATTTAATTGCAGTTGTTGCTGCCAAGGGACCCACCAGTTACTAGCTTCAAGGCAATTACTTTTTTACAGGGGTGATATAGGTTTTCAATTAATCTTTAATAAATCATCATTTAAAAATTCAATACATATATATATTAGTTTGATGATCTGGAACTTTTAAGTGTGAGAGATTTCTGTATGGGGGCGAATACTTTTTCACGGCACTGTATATAGACATGGCATGGTTGATATGCAGGTACCTAAAAACCTGACTAAAATGTATCCCAACTTCTCCATACAAATGAACTGCAAATTTTGTTTTCGTGAGTCCATCTTCCTTTACAGAGACATTAATGAGGCATAAATAACTAAACATAAGTTAAAAACTGGCTATGGCTTTCATACTTTAAACCTTAATTGCATTGTGAGTCTTGCAGTAAATATAGTTAAAAATGCACTTTGAACACACACGTTGAATCTTTAAGCAGTACTCTTGGTTGTAAAGCATACAAGATATCACAATACGAGGAAGATATTGTTTAATATTCCATGCTGGTGATCACTCAGTAGGCATTGACACTGCATGGTCAGGCCAGTGGGTAAATGAATGACATAGGTCGCTAATTGAGCGAGGCCACCGCTAAAGTCTCCGACACATGACTTATTTTAATCAAAATCCTCCGGGCAGCAAATGGAGCCTGGTAATGAAAAACTAAAACTTCAGCAGCCACAGTTAAAAGCATGAACAAGAAAGTTTGAAAAAAAAACGGAGGCAAAAGTGATCTGATTTTGACAATCACATAAGGAAAAGATTCAGTTAGCTTGTTAAAATGTGGCACCTTGTCAGAAATTACACCCGAGCGAGGAGCAGAGGGAGCCGAGAGTTGACGAACACGTTTCTGTCCAAAACTGTCTTTCTTCTTGTCAGCGCTTCACCTTCCATCTCACCTAACCGACTGACATCACAACCCAAGACAAGGCTGCAATTGATGTTCGAGTCCCAGGTAGCACGTTTTACTCTTCCATCCGTTTTACCTGTCAGATGGATGGTAAAGCCAGGGGCCATTAGTCATTATTAAAGTTTTTAAGCCTTTACTTGAGCTTTTCTTGTAACCTCAGATGACATGTTTAGCATCTATCGTCCGCGCAGGTAAAGATAACGCTTGTTTACATGTTTATAGGTAGGAACTATGAATAGAAATCACTCCCGGCGTGACCTGCGCACTACAGTGGGCGGATCCAGGCTTCAGTCGTCTCCCGAGGTAATCCTTATTTGTCTGCTCGAGCCCTTTTCCTCCCTCTTTAGGTGTAAGAGTCGGGTCAGCATCTGTTTTCCCGTCTAGTTTGCAGCGTGGCGGCAAAGAGAAAGTAGAGAGGGAGGGTCTTTGATGCGACACAGAAATGGGAACAAAATGTAAACATGCCAAACGCCCATTTCCCCCTGGGAAATCAGGCCCTGTGAAGACGAGGTGTCAGAACACATTCAAACATGCTGTATTGCTTGCCTTGGTGCGCCTGCTTTAAGACAGAAAACATAATGACAAGAAGAAGCAAAAAAAAAAAAAAAAAAAAAGAGAGAAGGAAAAGAAATCGGAGGTATGGAGGGCGGAGGAGGAAAGGGGGGAGATAGAAGAGGAGGAAAAACTCAAAGCGCCGTGCCGTTGTACAACCCAAGCAGATGGAGAACCAAACAAGAGGAAAAAAAAAACTTCATCAAAGTTGTACAGTGAACGTTCGCGGCGCAGAGCAGGCATTTAGTGCTTGTGACAGCACTTTGAGATTTTATTTTCACACCCAACTGCTGCCGTGCATGTTGACTAACTTTTTCTCTGCTGCTCTAATAACAGGCAGATGCACATTTGTCCTTCTGAGCTCACTGTACTGTAGTAGAGGATATGTTTGCTGTTGTAAAGAAGATGTCTTCAAGTGTAAAAAGAAATCCTGCAGAGCCACGGTTGCAGTCGGGGAGTGCAAGGTTTTTAAGTGAATGAATCTGTAGTATTTACGTCTGTATGGTGACAAACGATACATGGATCAGCCACAACATTAAAACCACCTGCTTATTACTGTGTAATATTGTTCCACTAAAACAGCTCTGACTGATCGGATCATCCTCTGGTGTGTATTGGCACTGGGATGTTGTTAACAGATCTTTTGGACCATGTAGGTTGTAGAGTCGGGAGTCTATGGATCTGGCTTGTTCCAGTGTGTCTGATAGAAGTTCAGTTGGGTTGGGATTGGAGGAGTTTGGAGACCAAGTCAACACTTTGGGCTCTTTGTCGATAAGTGTTTGTGGTACATTGTCCTGTTGGGGGTAGGCAAATGCTGTTGCAATAGAGGGGGTGTCCTCGGTCAAAAATGGTTCTCATGTTGTGGCTGATTGGTGTAAAAGAAGCTTTCTGTACTTTACTACTGCGATTGGTTGATCAGCTTGAGGGTTGTACCACAAGGCAAGTTCAACATAGCCAGGCTTTTCTTCTGTTAGCTGGCTTGACAAAACCTGAAGCCATAATCAGAGATAATGGGCATCACGACTTTCTTTGGTAATCTCAGTTTTGGTCTTCAGACTGTCCATAATTCCATACACAAAAAACGGACCAATGACATGCCACATACTTCAATCAAGTGGATCAGGTTGGTGTATAAGGATGAGTAACAGTGAATATAAACTATATTACTTTTAATGTGACATCTAGAACTGTTAAACTTCATTCATTTAAGCATGATATTGAAGAAGCACATTCAAGTCCAACACTATCCCATAATAAAGGATGCATGGAAATCACATTAGTTTTGGCGAAATCCAAGTATAATCAATGGTACTGATTGAACATTGTTAAATACCAACAGACTAAACAATTCCCTAATCTGTGTTTTATTAGCGGCAGTACCAGCAGTGTAAAGCAAACTGGGCAGCAATCAGGAGTATAAAAACATATTTATGCAAATTCTGCATCACCAACTGAATGCATCTAGGTTCCCCTGGAAACACAACACATACAGTTTGCCTACTGTAACTGCACAGCTTTGCTCGGTGGGATTACTAACGTGGGATTACCAACTCAACAGGTTCGCACATGTAGCTGAGAATCTGTATCATGCAGAGAGAATGAATTACTGAAAAAGTGATGCTTCTTACAGTCGATTTAAATCCTAAACTCTGAACAGTCATGCAGCATCAGTTTCTAAGAAATTTGAGATACTGGATGAATATAGAATAGGACCTTTTTATGATGACCACATTTTTTGAATTACCTTTTTCAAATAAATATGAACTTTGCTCGACATGAAACATTTACTATATGGGTCTATCTCAATGCTTTTATCATTTGCAGGTGTTTTCAGCACATAAGCACTAATAAACCCACTTTATGCCACTTAGGCTGCACCAAATGACTAATAGACAAAGCTAACAACTAGCTAATGTAGAAGGTTTGAGCTAAAGCTAATGCTAATTGTTATATTTTGCTCAGGAAACGTGGGGTATGGGTTAGTTTTGGTACACTTTCCACCCTCTGGTGCCAAAAATGAAGTAAAACTGCGTTTTCTTTGTCGACGAGCACATTTACAACATAGGGAAATCTCACTGCTTTCAAAATTTGCAAGAGTTTTCAGCACATAAGCACTAATAAACCCACTGTATGCCATGTAAGCTACACCAAATGACTAACACACAAAGCTAACAACTAGCAGGTGTAGAACGTTTGAGCTAAAGCTAATGCTAATTGTTATATTTTGGGATCTGGGTTAATTTTGGTACATTTTTCACCCTCTGATGGCCAAAAAACAACTAAAACAGCATTTTTTTGTCGATGAGCACGTTTACTATATGGGTCAATCTCACTGCTTTCAAAATTTGCAGCTGTCTTCAGCACATAGGCATTAATAACCCCACAGTATGTCATGTAAGCTGTACAAAATTACAAATAGATAAAGCTAACAACTAGCTGGTATAGAAAACTTGAGCTAAAGCTAATGGTAATTGTTATATTTTGCTCAGGAACCCTGGGGTTTGGGTTAGTTTTCCACCCTCTGGTGGCCAAAAACAACTAAAACTGCATTTTCTTTGTCGACAAGTACATTTACTATATAGGTAAATCTCACTGCTTTCAAAATTTGCAGCTGTTTTCAACACATAAGCACTAATAAAACCACAGTATGCTATGTAAGCAGCACCAAATGACTAATAGACAAAGCCAAAAACTAGCTGGTGTAGAAAGTTTGAGCTAAAGCTAATGCTAATTGGTATATTTTGCTCAAGAACCCTGGAGTTTGGGTTGATTTTGGTACATTTTTTGCCCTCTGCTGGCCAAAAATCAACAAAAAATGCATTTTTTTGTTGACGAGCACATTTACTATATAGGTCAATCTTACTACTTTAAAAATTTGCAGCCGTTTTCAGCACATAAGAACTAATAAACCCACTGTATGTCATGTAATCTGCACCAAATGACCAAAAGACAAAGCTAATAACTAGCTGGTGTTGCAAGTTTGAGCTAAAGCTAACGGTAATTGGTATATTTTGCTCAGGAACCCTGGAGTATGGGTTGATTTTTCGCCCTCTGGTGGCCAAAAATCAACAAAAACAGCATTTTTTTTGGTGGCAAGCGCTGGTAATGAGGTGTTATATGTTATTTTATAGCTCACAACAACATAACGGTAATGGCTCAAGCCCCCCGGATGGTAGACAGACGCACCAACCAGATGACAACACCAAACCCAGCCGGCGCCAGGTGAGGCCGTTATTCTAAACAAAACTGCCTGATGATTAATGCAATGAATCGCCACAGGAAAGGGAATTATCATTCTGCGGAGCTCGGCAGCTGATTGGAGTAATGATTGGGGTGGAGAGACAGAAGGGAGTGGAGGGGAGTCGGCGTGGGGGGGACACGCCAACGCCACGGCCCTGATTTCTTTCAGGCAGGGGGCCGCTGCTCCAGTAGCCTGGCAGCGAGCCAAACACACCGGCTTTAGTTTGTTATTGAGGGGAAGGCAAAGCAATCAATCTGGAGGCTGGAAGGAAAAGGAGAGTGAAGAATTATTTTTGATAAGTCGTCTGAGGAAAACATAATCACGGCTGTGCGGTGTGAGCTTGTGATGGGCATTAAAAAAAAAAAAATCCTTTTTTTCCTTTTCCCTTCCATAGCTGTTTTTCTTTTTAGTACAGTGCGTGTATGAAATCTTCTGGACTTGTGTGAAACCCAGAAAAGGTGTTCCTTCCTCAGCTAGCGACAGATGTGTCAAAGCATGAGACGACATGAAGCTCTCGAGGGACTTCTTTAAGTGTCACTGGGAAGCTTTACTGCACACACACACATACAGAATATTTTTTTGTCAGAAGTGCTGAATAATAGTGCTGTACTAAGCAGACTGGGCCAATTAGGCCCGCTGGGACTGGGAACAGACACCAGCGCTTGTGTACGTACGTGCCACTGCTTTGTGTGCACGTGGACTATCCTTGAGTCATCGGCAGACAGCAGGACTGAACGTCAGAATATTGTCAGACATCTGCCTGACTGCCGCTGCAAAACACACCAACACACACGCATGTAGATGCCACAACAGCAGGCGAGGAGGAAAAAGAAAAGAGTGGCAGAAGCGCTGGAAGAAATGAATGTTTAGGAGCCGTGTGTGGACATGCTCCTGTGTCGACGAGTGACCCAGCAGCTGTACAGTCAAAGCCAGTGTGGATGCTGTGGAACATATTTACATCTGCACCGAGAACTTTCAGTGCAAAAATAAAATGATGTAATGGATAGGAACGAGGGATGTGTGTAAAATCTGGGACTGGATATGCGTTTTATATAATAATACTGTCATATATGTCCATTAATTTGAGAAAACAATCCAACTAAATGCATGGAAACGTTTCCTAAACTGGTCTAAAATAACAAGACAAAATATATACAGTGGTTAAACAAAGTAATATCTTAGTTTGGTATATTTTCACTGCATTTTTAGTGCAGAAAAAACAAAGAAATAAACAAAAGCACATGTTTTTTTCCACTTATGTTAAAAATAAATGAATACATTTTAGTGCCTAATTATTGATAATTTTTAATGTACCAGTTAAGGCTTTCAAAAAGGCTGAGTGGTTTACTTCAAGTATAATAAAAACAAATGTCCATTAAGATAAGTGCAACATATTCATAATTAATTTAAACACTAAAGCCACAATGTGATTGTTCAAAATCTTGCATTCTGCACCTATAAAGACAAGTGCAATTAACAGATGAAGGCTGACATGTTTACCTATAAATATGACATTTTGATTTTTCTATATCAGTTTGGAAACATTTAGAAATACACTTTTGTTTTCATAGTTTTGTTGTTAAGTATGCATTATAGAACCATGACACACAGGACCAGAAGAGCTGAAAGAATCAAAGGGTAAGTTAAATAGTAGACTGGACAGAAAAATACACAGTAAAAAGGAATGTTGACCGTTTTTAACCATAATATTTGGACAATTTACTGTTATTTTACAGATTTTCACTGTCTTCTTAATTTATAATGAATGTGATTTATTATATTGTATTTAAAAGGGTGTTTTTATTTGTTTGGCTATAAAATTACAATTTTTTTATGTATTTACAAAAAGAAAAAGAAAATTGTTATTTTACATATATTTGCCGATATGTGAAAGAAATATAT
>OMNN01028533.1:0-14909 GCA_900302755.1 Chromis chromis | reverse complement strand
CCTTTTTAATGTTATTTTTTAGTGTTTTTAAAGTTTTTGAACAAGAAAGCACTGCACCATTGCTGCCATAGTCTTGCTATTTTTCTGTAGATTTTTTTTTTTACAGTGTAGAGATTAGGAATAAAGTATAAGAAGATAGGATAGACAGGAGGGAGGGGAGGATTAAAGAAGAGAGAATTACAGTAAGAGGAAAAGCAGGAAACAAAAGGAGAATTTAGGAAATGAATTAAGACTGATGGGGAAAAAAGGGCGTTGAAGTAAAAAGACAGGTATATGAGGAAAAGGGAGGCAAACAGAAGACAGCTGAAAGCAGCAAGGAAGAGAAGAAGCATCAAAAAAGATGTGGGAATAGGAAAAACGATAACACGTTTAACTGAAACTCTTAGCGAGGATGAATAAGCCTGCTGCCTGTTGCTGCAGCTCAGTCATAGCGTCGCCTCCTATGGGTTTTCCTCCAACACTCCAGAAGGTTCCACCTACACAACACACAGCGCCTCACACATCACTAGAGCCCGTCTGCGAACACAAACACACATATATGATGGTCCTCTCAGGAAATTCATTGAAAATAGTCCTCAGGGGGGGAAACAGTCTGTTCTTTCACACATTACCACTCATGCTAAAGTACAGCTGTCTGCTCTGTAGCAGAACGAAGAGCTACTTGTAGGATATCACTACAATCTGATATTTAAAGTCTTCTGGCTACTATATAAATTATAGGTTAGTGCTGTCATGGTGTCAAATGATGACTATAATACGACATCTAACTAAATATACTGTCATATCATGTAACTTCGAATAAAACACACAACATTTTTGACGAACCCTACAACAAAAGCAGTGGAGGATGTGAATTATTGTGCCAAAACTAGAGCAACTCTTCATTTAGATGCATTCTTGACACGTCTTTCTACCTTCAGGTGTCACATTGCAATCCTTGCAGAGACAAATGCTTCAGCGCTTTAGTGCACATTTTAAAATCCCGCTTTCACTCTTTTTGCAGTTGATCATTTGTAATTGCTTTTGTTGATCTGCAAACTTGTGAATGCCTGATTTTCAGCAGCTCGCATCAATGCGTGCTAATGAAAAAAGATACAAAACACATTGAACAGTTATTATTACTCCTAATTACCTCGACAAACTTTTATTTTCACAATGATCTCGCCCTGATTGTCACTGTGAGCAAAACGATGCTTTTCGCGTCACGATGACTGCGCTCTTATCACAAATACGGCTTCTAATAAAACACTATTCTTCTTTATGTACTAATAAAATGAGGTACAGTATTGTTTCTAACAACAGGGTATTCTAGTATCAGTATACCGTGAAGAACAAATATAGACAGCCTTTGCAATTGCAGGAGGAAACATCAGATACTAAATCACCAAAACATCCAATGGAGATGGAGAATGTTCACATCAAATTTCATGGGAAACCACTTTGGAAGACTTTGTGCTTGACCAAAGTGTTAAATCACCAATCTATAGACTCCAGGAAATGCAACACCTGCAGTTCCTCAAATGGCCACTTGAGGCTGGATCCAAAAGCAAGTCAGTCCCCATAGACTTCCATGTTAAAATGCCCAACTTTACGGCAGAAATAAACATGTTTATAGCCTGGTGCAAGAACAATTTTGGTCTCTATAGCTAAGTTCCAAGAAATTATACATAATTAAAGGCACTTTCTTGCTTATTTTTGAATTAGCTTGGAGTCATGAGGAATCTGATGGTGACATCCAGAGCCACCACACTCACAGTTCGTCCATCTTTATATACAATGAATGTGTGATATGAACCTCCTTTTAATTATTAGGACCATTTTTAATTCTAATGAAGAACTTAAAGCCATTGCTGAACACGTAATCATTGCCTGTTTTCTACCATCTTGTCAGCAGAGATACAGAAGGGGAAAAATAATGATATGGTCCTCACTTCAGGGAGGTGGGGGCCTTTGGGAAAAGAGGGCACTGGACTTCTGGAGCATTAATGTGCAGGAAAAAAAAAAATCTTCTCAATAGAACGCATCATTCAGCACGGACCCGGATCCCTGAGGAGCCCTAGAAGCATCATATTCAATCTGGGCCTGGAGGCAAAAGAGGTCCTATCTTCACAGTAGAGGCGTATTTATGAATACTAAGAGCGATTTTAAAAGTGTATTAACCCTTTTACTAAGTCACATTTTTCAATATCCTTGTAATTTCTGTCAGTTAAAGCCATTACTAGCTGTTTTAATATGAATCTATGTGGGTTTGGAGGAAAATTTAGCACAAAAAAAAGTAGGATAACATGACCTTTACGGGAATTCAAAACGCATAGAGCTTCCTCAGCAAGTTTTAATTGCTTTCAGGTAATCTCACAGCAGCATTTTGTTCTGGATTTCACAAAACAATGCAACTAGAAGCCTCATCCAACCCTTTCTTGGCTTCTTCCACCAACATGTTTCTTCTCTTCTCTCAGTCAGCCAGCTTTCCCTATGCGATTGTTAATCTAATGCCACTAGTACAGGAGTCGATGCCGCTCATCTGATACCACTAAGTCTCGGATGACACACTCGAAGCTCAGGTACAATCAGACGGGGACAGGCCCAGGAGCCCTGCAGCTTTCGCTAATGTTTTTTAGCACTTTTTTTTTTAGAAGCCTCGGTCCCAGAGTGGATCATTAAACTTGGAGAATACTGGTTGTAGATGAACCAAAGGCGCAAGAGCTTGTTGGAATCGCTCCCAAAACAGAGCTGGAGAAGAAAAAAAGGGGGGGAAGCAAAGAATGGGATAAGAAGAAAGTTCGTCTAAACACCGCTCATTAGCAGAAACAGGTATGCTGCCGAATGAATGATAGTGGTAAAAGAAGAAGATGGGGAGGAAAAAAAAAAGAAGATGTCATGGAAAGTAGGAAGAAAGACGCCGGGGTGCTGACAATGAGGGAATGACAGTTCCATGCTGAATAGGCAGGAGTGTCTAATCTACTGTTAGACATCCGCATCAAAAAATGTCTCTGCTCCAACAACTGTTCCGCTTCCTGTCAATTAGGTGCCAGGAAATTGCACGCACATTTGTCCAAGCGGGGAAAGAAAAACACATGCACACACACACACACATATATGTACACACTTTAACTGCATAGTCGAAATGCACCCGCCCACACGAGGCAACACACACCTCATCAAGCTGCAACGAGTGAGCCATGATTAGTCTATCCGGGGCCCAGCATGCAACGTGCGTGTGCGTCTATGCATTTGTGCTTGACGGGATGTGCGTGTGTGAATTCTCTATAATTTGTTTGACAAATAGAAAGTGAATGCAAAGAAACCGTAATTACACTTGCTGTGAGTTTTGCTGGGGGGGGAGAAAAAAAAAAAAACGAGACAAAGAAAAGAGAGCAAGTGAGGCCTTAAGACGGGGATACGGACGACTGCTGCTACCTGAATAGTGATGACGAGCTGAAATTACCGGGCATACAGAGCCGAATCAAGTGGAGAGCTGCCATGAGCTGGCAATTAGCGCCCAGCGCCCGACGACGCAAGCTGATACTTTCACACGAGACGAGCGGTTCCACTCTTTAAAATCTGTCGGGACATGTGAGAATCTGCTGCCTGCTCCGGCGTCATTTTTCAGAATTAAACCTAATTAAGGTAATTTCAGCGACGTCAGGTACATCGTGCACATCTCGATGGCAATTATGTCAGTGTGTGCCGGAGTCAGTGGCTGAACTTTGCCACCTCCTCGGCCCTAAACACCAATCAGCCATGTTGCACGACGACATAACAAGCTCCGTGAGAATGCTGAGACTTTTCTGTCACTTGCCTTTCTCTTGTGTCCGTTTTTTATTTTAATGAAGTAAAGGGTCAGCGTCTGATTTTGACCCCAACACGGTTGTATACCACCTAAATGATGCTTAGACAGAAAATGCTGCAGCACGAGGAGCAGCAGAGGCAAACTTGATGAGGAATGATGTCTGGAGGGGGGGATTTGCAGACTTTTTTCCTGCATGAGCCGACTGGCTGTGGCGGCGGAAGGGTAGACGCTGTTTATTTCATTTGGTGCATGTTAAGCGCAATGTGTTGGATAGTCTGTTCTCACCGCCTGGCTGCTCTGATCTCATCCCCTCACAGAGGGGTTTTATATAAGCCTCAACATCAACATAGCTCTCAGTGACGATTACTTCAATGAAGAGGAGAGGAGCGAGAAAGAACGAGGGGAAAGAAGAGACGTGCAGAGGAGAAGAGGGATGTGACAAGAAAGATGAGACGAGGAGATAATGACAATGGAGGAGGATGAAGAAGAGGGAGGAAAATGAAGGGAGATGACCAGGAAAAAAGAAAAACGACAGTAGGAAGGGAAAGATGGAAAGGGTAAGAGAAGGTAAAGGTGTGAAGAGAAGATGGAGAGTAATAAAATGGAATAGAAAGAAAAAGATGAGGAAAGAATAGCAGGTGAGGTGACGTAGTAGACAATGAAAGATTAAAGCTGCAAGCTGACTGCAGGAACAAGTATGCTTTACGACAGTGTGGTATGTCCACCTTGTGGCGCTAGAGAACAACATGCATTATGTTGCTGTATGTCGTGTCGAACACAGCATGAAAATTTTACTCTATTTTTGACTATAGGTGGCTTTCTATGGCAGGAACTTGAATGTCAGCCTTTCAGTTTCCATTCCAACGACAACAAATAATACCAGATGTAACTCCAGTTTGTGAGCACACACGGAATAGAACGGTGGAGGATTTGTTATGTTGGCCTAGATGGCTAGTTTTATGTTGTTGAGAGGTGAAGTCTGCTTCTTGACTAGGATATCATGAGGATTGAAAAAACATGGTTGTCCAATCAGCATTGAGACCCACACAGCAGTTTTTAGGGCCACTCAGAAGTACCTACCCTGGGGCAAATACTTTTTCTCCCATTAAAAACGGCCCTGAAAAAGGTTCTACAATGGCGGCTCTTGCAGTCGGAACATGCACAAGAGTTTGCAAGTTCCTGCACAGCAAAATGATCAATCCTCAACTCTCATCAAACGTGAAGTTTTGGGGGCAGATTGGACAATGTGAATGTGAGTTACAACAACTTTGTTTTTCACTACTTGCCATGCTCTCGGGGAAGTCCGAAAAGTCCCAATTTTGAAAAATGTGCGACACAAATATTCTTAGATGACGCTAACCAAATTTAAGGTTGATGTCATGTTTCCTTTTCTTATGTCTGGATGTTGTACACATGCCTAAAAACTTTGTCTATCAAACCTAATGTGGGGGCTAAGAATGTTAACGTTAATATATAAATAACCATTAAAGAAAGAACATGAATATAAGAAAATGCATTAGCTGTAGTAGCTGATTTGGCCACCAGGTGGAGCCTCTTACTACTGGATGAGTGTTTTGCTGTGTTTAATAATGCAGCGACTCGCGAGGGTGGTCAATCGTACTACAGGCAGTTCATGTTGACAAGCAGAGAGCGTTGTTGGCGGTTTTCCTAGCAACAGGCCACCATGACAGAGACTTCTGTGGTGGTTAATGACTCCTCGAGGTATATCGGGAGAATGATCCTAAAATTGAGAGGCTAATGTAACCGAGCCTTTTTTGCAGCAAATGTTACACCTCCATGATTATAAATAGCCTCATCAGCACATGAAAAAACTGTCTAGTGTACTTTATTTGTGTTAATGAATCGATTACTGATTGATAATGCGGCTGTCTACCAAGGATCTGCATCCTTAGTGGGGAAGCCATTTTGCCAGATGCATGCCTAAGAACCATAAAAAGTACAGTTCTGATCACTTCTGAGGGATGTGCAAAGTTTAATATGTTTTTGAGCATCTTTAACCACCTCTGACCCCTCTAATATGTGGTTCAATTGGAATAATAAATAAGTACAAATATTAATTCCTATAGATGCAAGAGGGCATTTGATGATAGGAGGTGAAAAGGAAGAGAAATCAAGAGAAGATTTAGGACTTTAGGAAGAAGAAAGAGGAGAGGAACAGGAAGCCATGAGGGGGAAAGAATATAAGAATAAGATAAAGTTAAGAGGAGGTGGGGATAAACAAGAAGAAATGCAAGAAATAGAATATGGAGAAGAATTAGGAGAGGAAGATGGAGAAATGGAAAGGAGGAAAGAAATAGCTCCCCCTAAGTCGAGCAGAGGAAGGGAGTGTTCTGGAGTAATTGTGATGTGAAAAAAGACCATTTTCTTGTCTTTCCCTCCACAACATCACTCTTACTAGCTGCACACACACACACTCACACACACAACCAGCAGCACATACTGTACTCTGCCTAAAATGTCAGTCAATCATCGGGAGTGCTCGGTGTTCTCTGTGTTCGCCTTATCTCCCCTGACAGAGTCGACAGTTTGTGTTTGCTCAAACAGCAGATCAGGAGGCCGACATTAAGAGACTATTGACTCCCTCCAAGTGCTTAAATAAACACATATCTGCATCCAATGCCTGTCAGCCATCCGCAGTCTGGGGATGTGCAGCGAGAAACTACTGGAGGTGTGCGAGGCTGAGCACACCGAGGTTGAGCCAGCCGAAAGCAAACAGAAGCAGAACCTTTTGTTACGAGGCTGATTTTTACTGCTGATATTGCGTAACTTTAAAGATGAGAGTGAAGACAGCCGGGCAACGTGTAGCTGCATGTAGGGAACTGTGATTTCAAGCCTTTTTACAGAAATAAATTTAACAGCTTGCATATATATTTTTAAATCAGAATGCATTTCGACAGTGGAGTGAAAACACAACTGTACATTTAGTTTAAAACTAAAGATTTGAGATTGTTTTTTTGCATGTGGGTGCATGAATGTTTAGCGTATAGGTATTTGCTGATTATTTATTGACCAAATATTAATAAAGATGAATAGAGAAAAGGTTTAAAGGGATTTGAATGTACCCACTCGAGACTGTTTCATTGTTGTGTTAACCTTAATGAATACTCACAAATAATTAAACGGAACGATCTTCCTATGATAGACATTAAAAGCATATTTTTCCTCTCTGTGGGCTCATTTTTCACTGCAATATAAAGTCCTGCATCTCTATGGAAACACTACAACTATGGCTAGAAATAGAGAGAAGTAAAAAGTGTCTTCTGTGCAGTATAATGTCATACGCCATTAAAAAAAGGAAAAATGAGAAAGTGCCCATATGTGTTACCAACACTGGGGGAAAAAATGTGTCTCTACATACTATTGATATTAATATTTATTAATATTTTTTATTTTTTCAGCTGAAAAGTTCCTGAATTTTAGCCACGTGCCTTTTTGTCTCAGCAAAGTCAATTAAAGCTTTTAAAGTTGGCCGAAGACCCCAGAATTTTTGATGTTTATACAATCTGGTTTTTGCCTTGGTGTTATTTTTGACACATTTTTAAATGAGACATGAAGAAATAGGGTGACTTTGATGACACATTTCTAGTTTTAGCTTGGATTTGGTTGATTTTCCTGACGTAAAAACAAAAGTCACTCATGATGAGTTGATAAATGGTCTAATTTTGGGGACTTATGTCAGCTTCCAAGCTGCTTCTGCTAGAAAAACTTTCAATCCTAAGTTAAGGCATCAATTCATGACACTAATTATGAGAAAGAGATCACATATAGAGTCTAAGCAAAGAGTGAAGTTTACATAGATGGAATACAGGCTGAACCTGGACATGTTTGTTTTTAAGAATGAAGGACAAAAAGGACTAAAGCAGGTTAAGAATGCTAATTAAAGGCCAATTCTTATTTCAAATTGAGAGTTTAACATGAATAGATAGTATGTGAGTCTGTTTAATTCTTTACAATTCAATCCGAGGTATGTATCGGCCTTCTGTACCAGCGTGGCTCATGTGTACACCAACGTTCACTCCCTGGGAAGACAGCCATTATCTCCACTCGTACGGGGAACATAAGACGATTATCGAATATGGAAACACAAATTGTTCTGCAGACGACTTCGGCAAGGTGGCGAGAGATTCCACAGGGGAAATCTGAAATCCATTTGCATATTTGGTTTCCCTCGCAAGGGTCTGAGCGGTATAGAGTTCATCATGTAGAAATGAAAAACACAAACAGGAAAAAAAAAACATATTAAAAGGATGCAGAACATGAACAAGCAGCAAAATGTGTACATGCACAAACCGCACACACACTGGGGGTTAGTTACTAGTTATCAAGCCACTGTGATCTCGCAATTGATCAGTGTGCAGATCAAAGCGAGGAGCATGGCTGCAGAACTGTGTTGGCTAATTACCGGGTCCTGTAAAGGATTTCGGTCTTTAAGCATGGCCTCTGGGCCTCACCCCCATAGCAGGGATCCTGTGATTAGGGCCACGGAAGACCTGACAGGCATGGAGATGAAGCCCACGATTGTAAACACTCGGCTGGCATATGCTCACCATGACTGATTGGCCTCTGCGCTGCCAGACTCCAGCGCTTCCCTGCAGAGGAGGCATCTGCGAGCCTCAGACTGATGTTTTGTGCCGCGTACCTCAAAAGCGCACCGTCTCTTTCTCATTCATGCTTTTTATGGCGCCTTTCAACTCGCTTTATCACCGGTGATGGCATCACCGCCGCGAGCATTATTGCCCTTGATTGAGCATGATGATATGGGATTTGGAAGGCAGATACTGATATCGCTGGTGTTTTTCAGGAAATCTCTGACTTGCAGGTCTGCAACGGCTTTGACGAATTCAGGACATTAAGTTCGTACTTTAAAAAAGTACCGTTTCAACCCTTATTCCTAAAAATTACAGTTATATACCACTTAAGTTTCTGCAAAAATGTGCTCTTGCTGAAGGGTTATGCTCTCTGGAAACACATTTTGCCAGGCGAGAAAGTGATATGTCTGCAAAGCATGGAAGTGATGTTGGGCCTACGAAGCCTGAGATTCTGGCATGGGGTTCTAGGGTTGAGTATCAAGAACCGGGTCCGACTTCTCTAAAGGAATCAGTTAGAAAGGTTTATGGTGATTCTGCTCATCGGTTCCTGAACATATTTCACTTGGACTGCAAAACACTTCATCTGCAGCATTATTCATGCAAAGTGAAAGCTTGCATGTCTTTTCTGTCTCCTAATGCATTTGTCTTAATAAGATGTTTGATTAGCAGGGGTTAGATTGTTTCATAGTCTCATAGCAAACACCTTAAATTAGTGCGAGACTGGACTTCATTATCATTACAGTAAAGCAGTCAAAGTAAACCCCAAAATATTCAAGAGACCACCATCGCTACGCTAACAATTACTTGAGTTCCTGCTGATAACATTTATGTTTTTTAGCAGGGCTCCAGATTCAAAATGTCTATTTTTGCGTGACCTAAAATTTCATGTGGTAGCAGTTGTGTATGAGTGTGAGTGTATGATGATCTTAGACTGGTTTAATGCTTCTCCAGCCAGCACAGGTAGCTACAGAGTTAGCTATTGTGATTGGAAAAGGTATGTTTTCTTCTGTACGACCAGTGGAAGTTGGGTTACGTTGGGTTATTGATATTATTTGTGATTTTTAGGATTAAAAACTTGATGGTCTGTAAAATAAGGATGTGCATTTGTTCAGGTTTCTAGTATGCACAGACATAAAGCTGAGATATTCAAAAAGCCTGATGAAAACTGCAGTGTCTGTGCACCGCAGAGACCAGACAGAGACATAATTCTGGATTCAGGCCAGGTTCAAACTGTCAAAAGGTTCAGGTTAAAATTGTCATCCGCTGGTCCCTTTCCGGGCCTCGGGTCTGCACACAGAACTGGGTCAGGGCCGAAATTTTTAGCCCCGTGCAGTTTCTGTATTGGCTTAAAAATTGTCGCACAGCTGTGGCTCTTTGCTCTGTAACCGGCCCAGAGGCTGAAAGGATCCAGGCCACACTCCACACTGAGGGTCTTTTACTCGGCCGACCTTATCGCAGTGCATAAACCTAACACAGAAAATGTTTTCCCCGACAACCTGTCACACATAAGCACTCGCCACGAGTCGCCGAGAGCCTGAATGTGTGTTTTTCTGTGTGCACGGCGGCTGGCGGAGCGCCGAGTGCACCCCTACCTCTGCTGTCAATCTTGTTCTCACACTGGAACAACCGGGGCATGTGGCCTCTCCTCTGCCTCCGAACACACAAACACAAACGTAGCACTCTCCCTCCCGCCGAGCCACCGCCACTGATGGACACACCGGCTTCCTGCTGCAGCACTCTCCTATTTCAATTACTCTACCCCCCCCCTTCTGTTTTTTTTTTTTCCCTCTCCACACTCCATCTTTCTTGGCGACACAAAATGCACACCTCACTTCCAAGCAGAGGTTTATTTTCAACTTTTGCCGAAATACCTCGCACACCCATTTTTCGTCAACATTTTTCCTCTTTCATCCGACGGACTGCCGCATCTGCCGCCGTGCCTAAAGCGACGGGCTGGAGGTAATAAAACGGAACAAAAATGGAAACCCTACCTCTACCCCCACCAAACAGGAAAAAGAATAGAGAAGTGACAGAGGCTCTGATAGCCACTCATCCGTATAATCACATCCCGCTATTAGAATACTGCAGCTATCTGATGCCATTTGTTCTATCAGTGGATAAGCATTAGCGCTCATTAGTCACATGCATTAGCTCCTGAATTGGGCCTGACAGAGGAGTCGGTGTGGGATTAATACAGCAAAAAAAAAAAAAAAAAAATAGGGGAAGGGGTGCAAGAATGATGCGTAGACAAAAGACCGGATTGATGGATGGATGGTTGGATGTATTGACTGGTGGGATGATTGACGGATTGATGAAAGAACGGACATGTACAGACGGAACATAAATTGATGGACAGATTGGATGGACGGGATGATTTGTTGGTGGATAAATGGACACGAGTCAGACGGACAGGCTTGACGAAAACGAGGCTTCGAATACGCTTTGAGATAATATCCTGATATCTTTATTTTTTTTTTTTTAAAAAGCGGCGCTAGAACAATTAGTCCATCGACAATAAATTAATCAACAATCCTAACAGGTCATCTATCAAGAAAGAAGTGCTAAATATTCACTTGTTTCACCTAATTAACTTCAAAACAAGGATCATTATGCTAAGACACATTATCAGGGGGGAAAAACAGCGTTATAAATGAACGTATGAAAGTAGATCGGTGGAAGCAGCACCAATAATTTTGCAAGACTATTATCTACAGCAGGACGGATCTGTGAGTTATAGCCTACAATTTTAATAACTGATGGTTTACATTCGTCATTTATCAGTTTGGGTTGCTTTCGTACAGGTGTCTTTACAAAACGGCAGTCTTTTGGTCTTTTATTTGACCAGTGGCTTTGTTCTAGCTGGAAATGACATAAACAAGAGGGAAAAGACGGTAAAAAGTTGCGTTAAATATGTCGATGATGATTTATTTAACATTTTTGCTAAAATTGCCATGTCCAGAATTACTCATATGTCTTGAAATTGTCACAAATGTTTGAGAAAATGCAGATTCTATGGCTTCTAAATGGTCTTGATGAGTTCTACCATGTTCTAGAGCAGGGGTGGCCAACTCTGGTCTTCGAGAGCCCCTATCCTGCATGTTGTAGATGTTTCCCTCTTCCAACACACCTGATTCAAATGATCAGCTCATCATCAAGCTCTGCAGAAGCCTGATGACGATCCTGATCATTTGAATCAGGTGTGTTGGAAGAGGGACACATCTAAAACATGCAGGATAGGGGCTCTCGAGGACCAGAGTTGGCTACCCCTGTTCTAGAGCATTCTAATGCACTATAAACTGACAACAGCTCATGTAGTTGGCATTTAGGCAGTTTCTAGATGATTGCAAGTTGTGGCTAAAACCAAAACTTTTGCTATTAGGGTCCATCACTGAGATAATAAAAAAACTCAAAAGTTGTGTCAGGAACTTTAAAGTGTCTCCTGTTAATGGAAGAACACTGTTTGGAAGGTTAAGAAGAACCCAAAGTTCCCAAGAAGAGCATCCTGATGAATCTGAGAAGTTCTGGTAGCAACGTCTCAATCAGAGGCTGGTTTCCATCGATGGACTCCATCAATGCTGTGGCTGGATAAGACGAAAATGGAGTCGTTTGGATACAAAGACAGGAAAAGCATCGAAACCCAAGAACTCCATCCTCATGGTCAAACTTGTTGATGGAAATGTGATGCTTTCTGGGTCTTTTCCAGCTTCGTCAAAGTCAACGGTGTCATTGGACGACATGATGATTGTAGAGGTAAAACTCGACTACAGTGGTGAAGAAATGGTTGACAGTAAACATAATTGAGATGTTTGGAGTCCAGACCTGAAGCCTTAAACATCAAGGAATTGGAGACAAAAGAGGAGTGGAATAAAATCCAAGAACAAAAACCTTGTTAGCAATTATAGGAACTACTTATTGTGGTGGTAAATAAAGACTTGACCATTGATTACAGAAGAAAGGTGTGAATGGTTTTGGACAATATTTAGTAAAAATGTACAGTTTTGTTATTTGTTTATGTCATTTTTAGCCGAAAAGACCAATTAGTCCACTAAAAACAGACTATGAATCAAAATGTGGCACCTGGATGAATAATTAGGATAATCTAGCCTGATTTTTAACAATACTGTATTGGTATCATTTAGGCCTTCGTAGGAAAGATGCATAAAAGCACAAAGAAATATTCATTATCTTTGTCTTTTCGACTGCTGGACAGCGACTTCTAACTATCACCTTTTACTTTTGCATTAATTCTTCCCCAGTCTTCTGACATTTTCAAGCCCGAATCAGTAATTGTGAGAAACAGCCGTCAGATTAATGAAAATAAAAAGCTCTAACTCACTCACAGATTCCTGCTTTAAATCTCCGAGTGTGTTTGCCTGAGTCTATTTGTTTGTTCTGTTCTTAATAAACCGTATTCCGCTGCACTATTTTTGCAAATAGCAACAGTCCAGTTCCCCACGGGCGTCATTAAAGTTTAATCAAATCTGAATTAATCGTGCGTGCTCGTGTAGAAGCCGATCAAAATGTCTCATTAGAATCAATCACTCGGGTTAAGGACTTCCCATAAAAATAAAACGGCGGCGCTGATGAGCTCCAGAACAAACGCGCAATCAAACAAACACACTGTCGCATTAAAAGGCGGAGGGTGACGCGGGCTAATATCTGATTTCACCGCGGCCTCGAATATCCGGTGAAATGACAGACGGACGAAATGACAAATGGCCTCCCTGCATGTCTGTCCGTCCTCTCGGCGGGGGGGGGTAAATGTTAATCAATAGCACATCCCTATTAGAGGCGAGCAGATGCCACCTCCACCTCTGCGCCGCTCCACGCCTCGGCTAAATGAAAGCTCGGGTCAGAACCACAGCTGGGCCGCAAAACATGTACACCGAGCGAGCGTCGGGATGAAAGGGGGAGAGGCAGAAGAAAGGGGGAGGTTGGCTGCGGGAGTGAAGAAGGAGTGTGTTAGTTGAAGGTGCAGAGTGGGAGCCGTTGAACTGGCTAAAGTAATGAGGCCGGCATAGCGGGGAACGCGGCTAATGCGGCGAGATCAAACCGCCCGCTACACCTCTAGGAACATGCTTCACTGGGATCCCTGCACTTAGATGTGACACCCCGTCGGTACCGGACACACAACCGTAAGGCAGCGTGTGCGTCAGCGAGAACATTTCATTTGAATCACGACGTATTGACTCTCAGGAATATTGGTGTCGCCTCGACCTTACAGCTAAAAATACCTTCTAATAAAGAACGATGCAGATGCATAGCAGAGAAAACAGCCATGGATGTGGGAGTGAAGCTGACTTTTTCGAGCAGAGTTGATCAAATCTCCAAGACTTAGAAGTCATTTTATCTTTTTAAGTTTTGTTTGTGTCCAAAGCATGAAGAAGCAGCATTTTAATTAACATCTTTGACACATGTGTTGTCAGTTAAAGCAAGTTGTTGGAGTTCCACGTCTTCCTCTCTGGCCGTTCATTTAAACTCCTAAAAAACTCATCGCTGTGCATCAAAGTTACACATTTACAAGTTTTCTTTTCCATGAAAATGATCCTTAAAATGGTTTCGATGCAACTCTACCACATTGCTTTTTTAAGAACGTGTAGATCTAAAGGTAAATCACTGCCTCCACACTATAAGTTTTAACCAGAAACCAAATAATGATACAGGAAGCTGCACCCTGCAAGTTGACAGGATTAGTTCTTTGTTACATATGAAACCATCAGAATCCATATATTTGAAACTGCCATCAGTACACTGCAGTTTCTGGGTAAAAATACTAATTTATAGCATCCACTGCCTACACTGATCAGGCATCACATCATGACCACCTGCCTAATATTGTGTTGGTCCCCCTTATGTGGTCTAAAATGCTCTGAACCATTGGGCATGGACCAGAGGACCTCTCAGGGTGTCCTATGGGGTCTGGCACCAGGACCAGGGCAGTGGATCCTTTGGGTACTCTGGCTTGTGCAGTGGGGCCTCTGTCAATCCAACTTGTTCCACTGCATCCTGTTGATGCTTGATCAGAATGGGGTCTAGGAAGTTTGGAGGTCAAATCAACATCTTGGGCCATTGTCATGTTCCTCAAGATGTTCCTGATTGTATATTAAGGATTGAAAAAGGCAAATGATTTCCCTGTTTTGTTTTTTTAATTACTCAAAATAGTAAAATCACAGGAAAAAGTATTGATTTACACGTTGACTATAAGTTCATATGTACATTTTTATATTTTACACATATTTGTCATACGTGAAAGAAAAATGATGTATATTAAGGATTACAAAATGGTAAATATTTGTTCCCTGTTTTGTTAGATTACAGATAATATCTAGTAAGAAGGTTTTGTGAGACAGAGGGGAGAGACAGAGGGGGAGAGAGGGGAGAGGGGTGAGGGTGGGATGGCTGCTCATCAGAGTTAATGATGGAGAAAATCCCCCAATTAGAGCGTTTTCCTGTGTTGCAGGATGAGTTCAGAGCGAGGTCCTCTGACAGGCCGGGGGGATTAGCACCGG